>LUGF01003547.1:87790-100287 GCA_001625245.1 Calycopis cecrops | reverse complement strand
CGTGACATGTATCTCTATTAGTTTGAATGTTGCAAATTTCTTTAATAGTTTTCCAAGTTGTCATTCAAATTCAAAATTCGAATTCGATCTAAGCGAAACCTTTTTGTATTTAAAAATAAATATCATATTACATGATAAGTCATTGTAACTATGGTAATAAATTTGTGTATTAAATCAATAATTAAGTTTTACTTCACTTGTGTAGTCTAAATCACACACATTTTTTTAAATATATGAGTGAATGGATCATGGGAGACTTTTCACGAATGGTTGTGCAGTTGTGTCCTCCTTGTTACACGGTTTGCGAGTTTGCAATTCTGTCAAAACAAGTGGAAACTGGCAAATCGCACATAACGCGATAGCCCAGCTGTCTGTCTGTCTGTGTTTGGCGATATTTGAACGAGAAGTGCCTACTCGTGTCTGCAATAAAGCATCATTATTAGTATGCTATGTAGTAGTAATAATTTATTATTAATACATATAATGATTTGTATGACCGCGTGTTACTCGTGCGCGGGACCTGGTTGGAACGCGGCTCCCTGCACGTTGCCCCCGCGGGAGTCCAAGTTATTCCAACCAGGTCCCTAGTTATCGCGCACGAGTAATACGCATTTTAAACGAAAAACTGTGTCGAATATAATAATACGAACGATATTTCGCTGTTGTTATTTTATTTTTATATTTTTTGTTCATTTATTGACACTACACATCTTTTTTTTTATAGTATAAAGGGGCAAACGAGGAATTTGGAGCCATTTTCATGACTACCGAAGCCCATAGACATCCGCATACATAAATAAGGTTGCCCTCCAACCTCCTCCTCCCTCCATGGGCCATCGGCTGCTTACACACTGCACGAAACGCGACAGCACAACTGTCACTTTACGTCGGTCTCGTTTATGCGAGAGGTTTCTCCCCAGGCGTGTCGGCCCATTGGCTACATGCATGAAGCATCTCACTAATAAATATTAGTCAAATCCAAAACGACATTTATATTGCGATTCAGTGGGCGAGTGGTATTTAAATAATGTCGACGATATTGGATCGAAGTGCGCCGATCCACGGAGGATGATGAGACGCAGTCATAACAACGCTATCTCGGATGCAAACATTCCAAACTTGCACGATTATACCGGCGCTGTGTGCCCGAGACAAGTGGTGCGTTTCCGTTGTAGTCCGACACGACGACTGATATTTTTTATTACCTATATTACGAGTGACATTTTTGAAGTACAACTTTCCTACGCGCGCTTGACTTGGGGATTAAGCTGGCGAGAGCGTTACAAAAATCACATATCGGGCGAGGCCAATGGCTGTTGTTATTAAATTTCAAAATTCGATTGAAGTGAAACTTTTTTGTAAAATAAATATCATATGACATATCAATACTTAAGTTTTACTTCAGTCGCGTTGAGCACACTTTTTGTTCAATTACGAGTGATATTTTTAATTCAATTACCAGTGGTATTTTTTATTCTTACCAATTTTTTTTAAAATTTAATCTTCAATTTCTTACAAAAAAAGAAAAAAAAATGCTAATGATATTTTATGTTCTTACAAACACCTTACTTTGACATAGATGGTTTTGCTTCGATATCATGAGTGATAGGCGCTATCGGTTGCGCCACAAATGTGATATCACTTGTTAGATGTGAGAACATATCCATCACTCTCCAAGAGGGACGAATATGGATTTAATCAATCTCCCTTCCCCTTACAGTTAAAGTTTTTCCCCGATACCAGAAATCTCAACATTTATGTTCTATTATGTGACAATAGATAGCGTTATATCGTATGTTTGCACGTGGTAAGATGTATAGTTTCAAAGTATTTAGAACTGAAAAATGGGCTTAAATAATTTACCTCTTAGTTACGTAACCGTTTATCTTTAGAGTTGTAAAATATAACGATACGATAACATTAATATTACTTATAATTTAACTCCAATCAACTAACTTTAAAGTTTTTCTATCAATAGAAAACTTTTAAAAATATTTTATTATTATAAATATATTATCTAGTAGATTCCAGTAATAAAATAAATTAGTTCAGTAAATAGTTTAAGTAATACAGCTTAATTTCATTCTTCTTGGTCCCTATTATAAATAACCAACAAAAAAATATTCTTTGAGACAAAGAACTCTTTGTAAAACTGCAAAAATCTAGACTTTGTTTGTCACAAATTCATAATACAGTAGCAAGTGTATAACTATAAGTATTCATTAATATATTAATAAACTTTAACGAATATACGACATTTGAGCAATGGAAACAGTTCCCTATTTAACCACCGAGCTAGGAGAAGTGCATTAAAACATTATGGATCCAAAACTTGGTGTAACTTCTGTACGCAAACTGCCAACACTGTATTGGTTTCCGTTGTGTTTCAAATTTCATTTAAGCCCTTTTGCAAATATTCATTTAATTTACATAAATTCATCTTCAGAGTTGAGACTCTCAAAGTATTTTCATCTGTACGTTTGCGGTTCGAGCGGGGTGTGAGGAGGAGGGGGTGAAGACTGAAGTATGCCTAACTACAGGTCGTTTCTAGTCGATAGAAATCACTTTATGTAAAAATCTGGTCGTGTGCGCATTGGTCGAGTGGTGAGTAGCAGTATGATGGATTGTAAAAGTTGACTTACATTTGCGGGCGTATGGTCTCATTTTGTATAAACTACAAACATAAGTTCGTTGCGGTTTTTTGATGATATCTGCTGATGATATACGCCGGTCTGGATGCATCTGAAGGAAGATCGGCTGCAGTGGCCTGAAATTTTAATGGGATAAAGTGTGATAAGTAATTATGTTCACTGGTGGAAGGTGGACGGATAGAGCTCGGTGATGGTTGATGATAAATCGCACGGAGCGGTCAGAATATTGATGATGATGACAATAACAACGACTCTTTACAGTACTGAATTAAATTTTCCGTTATTAGAAAAATAAAAAGAAGCGAATAAATTGCGGTAAACAAAATCACGACGTAGAAAATTAAAAAGAAATCATTATAAGAGTTAGGTACGGCGCGATTGGTTTTCCTTTCGTCTATCGATTTTATCTTTACAGAACCATTCAATGGATGCTTGACTAATTGGGAACTTATTTACGTAAATATTTTTACAGGGAGTACTCTTTTCAATTAAGCTTGCTTCTTTGAAAGAATATATTAAAATACAGAAAATTGGTTTAGTCTTAATAATAAAACCAGCTTTGCACTGCTTTGGTCATTCGGCCAACAATATATGTATAGAATTACAACAAATTTTGTGAGAGTACATTAAAATGACAAGGTTTTTTTTATGGTGTAGGAAACGACGAACGTAGACAAACGAGCAGTCGGAGCCATTTTCATGACCGACGCCCATAGACATCCGCATAGAGGTTATACAGATGCGCTGCCCTCCTTTCTCCTCCCACCTCCATGGGCCACAGGTGACACGTTTAGATGACAAAATAGTGATAGTTAACTGTAGAACACCGCGTTTCAAGGTTATTGTATTAACACTACAGTACACGCGCCCCTTTTTTACTTGTGTACTGTAGTGTTAAGACCACGGGTGTGCTGTAGTGTTAAGTCTGTGTCTCTTTCTGTCTCTAGGAACCATCTCCGCTGCCCACTGGATCTGTCTTCTGGACAGGACGAGCCGGGCGTTTTATGGCTGATGTTGAGGAAGAAGATAATAACTCAACATCACAACTTCTACAGCAAGTGTAACTATCATGTTGGTATTATTTGGAACATATAACATCTTAAATTGTTGGTAATCGTAGGGAGCTGAGAAAACCGAAGCATTAGGAATAATACAGCACCTGGAAGTGTCTAGTACCTATAAAATCTAAGGTAATCGGAACACGAGGGCAAGTTAGAAAATCGCATATAAAACCCCGTTTCTTATGCACACCCAAGAATGTACTTTTTTATGGTATTTTTGGAGGGGGGGGGACAAACGAGCAGTCTGCAGACTACCGGCGCCCAATAGACATGCGCATAGCGACTATACAGATGCGCTGCTCTCCATTTTCCTCTCACCTCGAAACGCGACAGCACAGCTGTCACTTTACGCCGGCCTCGTGTAAGCGAGAGGTACCTCCCCAGTCGTGCCGGCCCAGCTACTCACGAGTCTCAGAGGGCGTCAGGAGAATTGTCATAGGCAACACACTCGAAAGGGTTTTTTTAGTAGGAGGTCAAGCAGTCGGAGACGAATCCATAACATCTAACAGCCACATACAATGGCATGATTGTTATGAGGATGCATTGCCCTCCTTTCCTCTATCCTCCAATGGCTCATCGGTTACTCACACACCGCATGAAATGGTACATTGCTGTCATTTCATGCCGGTTTCCTTAGCGAGTTACCTCTCTCTGCACTACAGCATGACTCCATGAATCACTTCTTAAGCAGTAACCTCCCAGAAAAACAACCATCATCAATCTACATAATATATTTGACCTCTGAGCCATGAAATATTCTATTCATGAAATTTAAATTCGGCTCCAGTCCTGGAGCGCAGACGTCCTACGTCACTGAATACAGCGAAAGAAACGAGTTTCAACTTTTTTATATTTGTGATGCTTTGTTAATGTATTTTGGTTTTTTTACACGTGATATTTTTAGTCGAGTTTTGAACTCAACGATTTTAATATAACTATTTTAACATTTAGCTTTTTTATGGCATAGGAGGGCAAACGAGCAGTCTGAGCCCTTTTCATGACTGACGACGCCCATGGACATAGACATCCGCATAGAGATAAGCAGATGCGTTGCCCTCCTTCCTCCCTCCATAAGCCAGCGGCTACTTAAGTACCGTACGAATCGCGACATCATAGCTTTTCACGCCTATCGTGTGTAAGCGAGAGGTACCTCCCCGGTCGTGCCTGCCCACTTCGACTGTTTGCAGCGTGGCACTATCTTCTTCTAAAAACTTTTACTGCTTACCACTGAAGGTATAAATCAAGTTATTTTCTAGGACGCAATATTGTTTTTGGAAATTTAACTAACGGCGGTCATAAATCTCGGACCCAAATCATATAGCTTATAAAGTAAAGCTACGCTACTTGAGCTTGGCTTCTCACTCATGCCCACTGTTGTGCCAGTAATAGACTCGACTGAAGACTCAAGGAAACACTAGAACTTGAATCGATAACGATTTCAATCACAAACTATATATTGTAAACGTACTATTAAAATATGAAACAATGGTGGTGTTTGACTAAAACATAGATAGTTCTAGTCAAACATCAGCACTGTTTCACAATAACATGATGTAAAGTTCTTCCCAACCGGATTTTAGATACGGTGGCCATCGGCGTATTCTTGCGAATTTACTTAATTAAAGCAACCATAAATACTTAGTCCGAGGATCAACCTCGGTACCTTAGGAGTAAGGATTATTCCTATTCAGTCATGGTTGTCTAAGAACCATCATTTAAAATAAATGTTGTGGATTTATGAAGTTTTAGATCCTAGCTCCGATCTCTCAAATCTCCTTAGTTGCTTCACTAACGTTAAAGTACCCATTACCTAATTCACAGTGAGACATTTGGCTGATATACTAGCAGACGTCTTCAATAACCTCTTGAACTGTAATACATATACGTGGGAGGTACTTGTAGAGATCTCCTTCAAAACATAAACTATATCTCCACCCATTCCATTTGAAGAAGTCCGTTGAAGAAGAAAATATGATTCAATAGCAAACATGAGAAACTTGAACAATTCTAACATTTATCCTACTTATAATAATGCAAAAGTTAGGCGCATGTTTAATCTTTAAGGTATAAACCCTCATAAGGGTTATCTGCGCATGAATATGTAGGCATTTGGCCGTCTCTATCAGATGAGGTAATCAGTGGGCGTATCGGTTGCGGGTAGAGGAGGATTGATAATTGACACACGTTATAACTTCACAATGATATTTTAATTCGACATTTTGCAATCCAACATTTATGTGAAAAAGAACTATAATAATAACTTTAAAATAGACCTACACACTCCGCTGAGCACGTGTGTGCGCCACTACGCCTCAAATCGTTCTGCTCACTCCGCGCTCTCGAGCGCCCTCTCGTGGCCTCCACACTCCTCTCCTCCTGGCTACCTGCACACGTGCACAGCGTTGCGTCAGAGGGTGCGACACAGTCGTCCCTCTAGTCTATTGTTAACTAAATCTTTACAACAGTAACAAAGGAATTCACAACTTGTAATTAATTATAACTATAATCAGCCAAGCACCGTCAAATATATTTTGTTCTGTAAACACTTATTGTATAAACTTTTCCTTAATATTGACGTGCAAACGGCTCTTTTTTAACGTAACTAAATTGGGCCAGCGTTAGTGATGTGCCGAAATATTAAATATATAATAGGTATATCCGTGGAGACGGATACGGGTATAATATTGTAATCATTCAATTACAATAAATTTTTGGTTTTCTCATCATCTCATAGCCAAAAAAGTGTTCTTATCATTAATTATTTATCTATTATAGTGATCTCATTATAATTGTAAAAAAAAGAAGATTCAGTTTTGTTGTTATTTTTATAAAACTTTCTATAGTATTTATCTCATTATTAAGTTTATTGATTTTGTAGTAAATGATTGCAATGTATTTATTTAATTAACAGAAAGTACTCGGGATGGTATTTAAATCTTTTAATTCTACCTAACCAACTATATACCTAGAATTTCATCCTATCAATTGAAAATTAATGAGGTAAAAAATCCGTCACAGATCCTCGCGAAAAGTAACGGATTTGGATCTTTTTTCTCCCGCGGATATCCACGGATACGCATACGGATACAGATATCCGGAACATCACTATCACTAGTCAGCATGACGTATAATATATCACATGCCCAAGAACTGATGGCTATGCCGTCGCGAGTCACGACAGGCTCTAACTACTTGGTCGCCTCCCTTTATAAAAATGTTATTTATTTATTATAATATCTTTAACATTTTTAATTTTCATCAAGTTATTTCAAATTTACATTTTCAATTTTAGAGTCAGTTCGGACGTTCTGTCTCATGTAGCAAACATGAGACAGAACGTCCGAACTGACTCTGCAACTTGCTTATTGTCGTACTTTGTTTATTGTAAAAAGCCTTAATTCGAAGGCAATAAATAGGCTCCGAGATCACTTAATGATACCAGCAAGTGAAACCAATTAGTAAGTAGATAAGCTGGAGCATGTTGCGCCAGGGGTCGCGGGCTCGAATCCATGACGGATGTTTATCTATGTATTTATATCATAAAAATCTTAAATATATTTCCGTTGTTTAGTACCCGTAACACAAGTTCTTACGGCACTTAGCACGGGGCAAGACTAACGTAATGAGATATGTCCACTGAATGTACTATTATTAATATTGTATTTAACTACTAACTTAAAGGCAATTTAATACTAACGTTATAAATGTAAACAGTGGCGTTACTATACCGCTCGAGCGTGGAAATTCCTCGAATGAGCCCCTCAAAAGAAAGAAGTATTTTTTTTACTAAATGTGTAGTAATATTTGTTGACGAGAGTTAGGATTCTCCTCTTACGGGGACCCCTTCCGGCTGGGGGCATTTTGTCAACTTGCCCCCCTGTAGTTACGCCACTGAACGTAAATGTTTTAATGTTTGTTTATGATTCTATTTACATACAATTACAATTTGTGCTCCTCTCAACCGTGTAATAATATATATTTTTTATTGAACAGCCTGTTAGTATTTAAGATTGAATTTGATTTGTTAATATAGTATTTTTTTCAGTTGATCCGCTGTTTTAAGTGTGTAAACTTTCTCCTAAACACGCCGTCCTAACATTAGAAAAAAGGACAAAGTTAAGAGAATTTCTGAGATTCTCTATATTATGATTCTTTTAATTCTTTCTGCTTAAAATATTATTGCATTCGTTTCAATGCTTTATAATAATAATTGTTCAAATAACATGTTAGGCCGCCTTCACATTAGGTCGCGAGCAGCGCGGCAGCAGCAGTGCGACAGTCGCGCTGTTCACTTCACAGGCGGCAAACTTCCATACTAAAAAAGAGCAGCGCGACAGCCGCGCGACATGTGATTGCCATAGCGGACAGCAGCGCGGCAGCCGCGTGCGGTCAGTCTGCTGCGAGCCAGTGTTACCAGCTGTCCTGTACATTTAACCGATGAAAATTTAAACAAATTCATGAATGCTGTACAAAAATATAAACTTAAATTGAACAAAGATAAATGTAAATTTAGTTCTAATGTGAATAGGATAATAAATAAATCTAAATAATAAATCTATAGACTTACCTAAGTGTTATAACGAGTCTTTCTTCTGCGGAAATGCTTTTGCGAAATCGAGTATCACGGCGTTGAATAACATTCTCAAGAAGACCTAATAATTCGCCAAAAGACTTTTTTGACATTCGAACGTAATTAAAGAATTTTTTATCCCTACCATATTTCAATACTTTGAATACTGTTATATATTCACTATTCACATGCCGATTTTTCAACAAAGGATCAATCCAGTAAATTCTTTTTTTATTATTAATGCGACGTCTATGGCGCCGAAGAAGAACCAACAAAAACAGGAGTAACAATGATGTTTCCTCGTTGGAATCCATTATTGAAATGTACTGACCACCCTAAGTCGCGCGGTTGTATTTGTAATGAGAAGGTGTCCGCTGCCGTCGCGCTGCTGCCGCGCTGCTGTCGCGCTGCTCGCGACCTAATGTGAAGGCGCTCTTATTGTCGTCAGCGCTAGCGCTATAAAACTAACGCAGTAAATATACAAAGCTTTTAAATTTGTGCACTTTATGACGTAATAACATTTTTATATGATGATTCATTTCCATTTTACGAATCACGTTTAGCGAATTCGCGGAAAACAACGTAATTATTATGTATTTTATGTTAAACCTTAAAGCAAATAAATATATTAAAAATAAAATGTATATAAAAACACAATGGGCTCGATAGTAAAGTAACTTACAAATTTTGCTGTAGGTAATCGAAATCACAAGGGCTATTACAATTTCATTCAAAATGTGAAATTTCTTCTGAATAAATAATGCCGCACACTTCTCGAGTGGCGGCCTCCAGCCCGGTGGACTGACGACTTGGTTAAGGTAAGGTAGTCGCTGGATGCAAGTGACTCGTGACCGTGATTTTGGCGCTCTGTGGGGGAGGCCTGTGTCCAGCAGTGGATGTCCTCCGGCTGATGATGAAGATAAAATAACCTCTAAGGCCGGTGCGTCGAATCTTGCGGGCAGCGGAGCGGGACTCAGCCACCCGCCCCCGCGCCGCCGTTATCGAGGGTCGGTCCATAGGATTTCATACATAAAATCCCGCCAATAACGCCGCCGCCGCTCCGCTGCCAAAATGATCCGAGGCAGCGGCCTCATAGGAGGGCAAAACGCTGTGTTATGTAATGCGTTACGGCGGCGCCATCCTAGTATAGTAAGCAAAGCATACACCGTGTAGCGTACATGGGCGCCGCGCCGGTAGTCATTAACAGCCTCCGAATCGTTTAACCCCTTAAATCTATACTCATCCATATATAACACGGACGCGGTAAGTTGGGACCTGGCAAAAATTTCAATCCCCGCTCTCTACCCCCGCACCACCCCCGATGTCGCCATATTAGGGTGACATCGGTGGAAGTGCGGGGCTAGAGAGCATTCTTCGCATTCTTGTCAGGTCCCAACTTACCGCGTCCGTGTAGTATATAAAATCAATTGCTGTTCGTTAGACTTACTAAACTCGAGAATAACTGAACCAATTTGGCTAATTTTGGTTTTGAATGAATTGTGGAAGTTCAGGGAAGGTTTTAAAAGGTTTGTATTTACGAAAAAAAGCTACGACTATAGTATAAACAACAATCTCGTTTTCCCATAGAAACTATTCCTACCTATCAAACATTTGATGTTCGTACAGTCAGTCGTTCAGAAATCAAATAAAATTTAATAAATTAAATTATAAATTGAAAGAATAGTTTGAAATAAATAACAAGTGTGTGTTGAAGGGGAACGGTTTAGATTCACTAATCAGCCCGGCAGTCGGTATCTCGAAAGCGGGTGAAACCGCGGGGCGCAGCAGGTGCTATTTAAAATCGATCGCGCGGGCGGTGTGCCAACTGCCAACCTTTACTTCTTCCTTGTCAGAAGTGCACCGGTCTATAAAATTAAATTGTCATAATGAATATTTAAAAACAAATAAAAATATCGCAATTCGCAAGTCATCATTATACTTATAAGTCGACAATCTAAGGCCTGCCTTTATCTTCATTCTTCTCTAAATATAGTTATTATTGTGCAATGTATATCAAATGTTACAATATACTAGAAACGTGAATTTTCATTTATCTCATGATTACATAGCATTTCATTTCATAAGGAAAAAACTTATACTCTTATAAGCTATTAAAAATTTATGCTCTCATCTTAGTAGAGAATTATAAATATAAATAAGCATGAAAGTCACTTCAAATGCAAAAAAATGCTATAAAAAACAATCTTAATTCTCTTCTTAACAATTCTTAATCTTATTGTGATCGTAAATTATCACAATAAGATTGTTTTTACAGCATTTTTTTCATGGTATAGGGGCAAACGAATAGTCGGAACCATTTTCATGACTACCGATGCTCATAGACATCCGTAAAGAGACTATACAGATGCGCTGCCCTTCTTTCTCCTCCCATCTCCATGGGCCACCGGCTACTTGCACACCGATCGAAACGCGACAGCACAACTTTCACTTTTCGCCGGTCTCATGTAAGCGAGAAGTACCTCCGCGGTCGTGGCGGCCCACTTCAGCTGCATGCGAGCGTGCAGTGTGGCACTACCTGTTACAAAATCAATAAGTAATCCGAGCCTATTGATAGCTACCGATCATAGACATCCGCACAGTTGGTTTGCCAAATGCATTGCCCTCGTTTTTTGCCCCATATGGTCCACCGGAAATACAACAGCATAGGTGTCGCCTCACGGCGGTGTTAAGTGAGCGAGAGGTACCTCAAGGCGGTATGATAAGAGCGAGAGGTATCTCATAGCGATGTTATATGCGCGAGAGGTACGGCGGTATTATATGAGCGAGAGGTACCACATGGCGGTGTTATATGAGTTAGAGGTACCTCATGGCTGTGTTATGTGAGCGAGAGGTACCTCGTGGCGGTGTTATATGAGCGAGAGGTAACTCATGGCGGTGCTATGTGAGTGAACGGTACCTTGATCGTTCCGGCCCAATTCTGCTCCAATGCTGCGTCTCTAGCTCCCACTAATTAAATTCTATTAGGTCAACCGAAATTCAAATCGTTCACAACGTACACATTATTCCAATGTTGATTGATCCGTTTCTGCAGAAATGAACCAAAAACATAATTTTAATATTTGACATTCATGTACGTAAATGAACGTATGTACAGGATATTAAAAAATATTAGCCACATCACATCTGTAAAATTATAACCCGGGATATGAATAATAAAAGTTTTATTTATAATTTAATCACATCCTCCTATAGTGTGGGATCAGTATAGTTTGCACCGTGTAGGTAATTCGTATCAAAACTGTATATGTATGCGTAAGTGTGTGTGTATGTGTGTGTGCGTGCGTGCGTGCGTACTTGCGTGCGTGCGTGCGTGTGTGTGTATGTGTGTGTGAGTGCGTGCGTGCGTGCGTGCGTGCTTGCGTGCGTGCATGTCAGCTCTGATAAGCACACTGGATTTTAGTATTAATTTACACAAGAAAGAATATGATTCTGAAGAGAAGGGTGGGCAAGTGACGGGGCGCGTTTGCGTGACAAAGCGTCTCATCTCAGCGTTACTTATAATTAAGTAGCAGGGTCATACATCACATCATTTGTACAAAACTAAGGAAGCCTTCAATAAGAGATTCGGAAGAGAAATTCAAAATTAGATTGTCAACATCATCGGCCAATGAAATCTTTTTTATTGGCCTTTTTCTTTTTTTCCGGATTTTGGACTACTGGAGGCAATATTATTTCAATCCCCGTAACAGTTTGCCAAACTAGCGAAGACTGTTTTGTCTTCTTGGTGTATTGACGTTTTAAACGTGCATGATGCATTGCACACGAAATGCGCCGGCACAACCTGGGATGTATCTGTCGCTCACACGATACCGGCCAAGGTGACAACTGCGAATTCATGCTTGTGTGCGAGTTGCCGCTGCCCCCATGGAGGGGGAAGGAGGGCAAAGCGTCTGTATAGCTACTATGCGGATGTTTATGGGCATCGATAGTCATCAGTACCGACTGCTCCTTTGCCCTCAATGCTAAAACCTGATTAGGTATCTAAGTAGTCTTGGGACTTGCCATCTTACCAAGTAGCTATCATCCTCTTTTACTTCTGTACTAAAGATGAACATGTTTTGTGCAGAACGTTTTTATTTGAGGTTATAAAATGAGAAAACCTAGAAAGAGAGAAAAGAGAGAGAGAGAGAAAAAGAGGCTTGAGAAAGGGAAAAAAGGAGAAGAAACTTGTCAAGGGGCGGCTCCGCTCCAGAA
>LUGF01003547.1:60057-84195 GCA_001625245.1 Calycopis cecrops | reverse complement strand
GTACATTTTTGGCATCACGACACATTTACGACCGGCCAGTAATATATTAAGAAGACTTAAATCCTTTTTTGTATCATATTGTTTTCAGGAAAGAAAAAAATCAAAACCGCCCGTTTCTTTTGCAAAAGAGTGTATTATGTATAGATAATCAAGTGTTGAAGTTTTATAATTCCTCGTGCCCGTAGCTGTCGTTAATACGGAACCCGAGGCGTGCGAGTGCGACTCGCTCTTGACCATTTTTTGATAGTTCGTATGTGCTCAGGTTTGTAGGAAATTGTCGAGCATCGATAAGAACACCATTTCCTTACCATTGATCCCGGTTAATGCGCCATGCTGATAAGGTATTAGTCAGTTAGCGTTTATTGAAAGAACTCAATGTTCAACAGTAAATCGATAAATGCTGATAATGATGATCAGCCAAACTGCACTGTCAAAACAGCGGTTAAGGTTCAATTTTGTGTGCAGGCTCGTTGTAAACCTTGAATGTACTAATAGCAAGTCAAGTGCATAACGACCAATGTCGACTTACGACACGACGTGCAGGTACAAGCGATGCTGTTTAAACTTGTGTTTCCTTTAATACGCGTCTCGTTAAACAACTGTAATAACATTTATATTAATTGTAATAGTAAATTATAATATAATATTTAATATTATAATACTTTCTTTTTCTCTTACGATATTAACCGAAATTGTCCCATGCAGCATTTACTTCAGTACACGTTGTGCCAACACACTCCAAGTGGACGATCGCTTGTAATGAGTACATAGTATAATTGGACACCTGTAACAACTAACAACTAATGAATATCCCGCTAAATTTGTGTTATATAATTTTTCGTTTACGCCTCAAGATTTGTCGTCTGGCATAAAAACTGTCTAGAAGTGACTACTGAATGACTATGACTGTAAATATATCTGATAACCTGCTATGTTACTAGTTACGGAAGGTTAGTTATTCAGTGTTTTTGCACTGTCGGACTTTTAAACGAAAAATGGCATAGAATCAAGTTGTTAACTTGGTTGTTATTGTTTTTTTATGTAATAGGGGGTAAACGAGCAGGTGTTGTGTGACTACCGCCGCCCATAGAAGTTTGCAAAACCAGGCGTCTTGCAGACGCTTTGCCGGCCTTTAAGAAAGAGGTTGGCTCTTGAAGAACCCCAAGTCGTACCGGATCGGAAACACCGCGTTGTAAAAAGTAATAAAAGATGTTAATTGTTTCTGTCAAAAATAGCTAAGTAATGTTAATATTTTATTAGTCTTTACGATCAGTTGCACCTTTATTACAATTATTAATATGTATTCCTGCTGTGTATAATATTCGTCGGACTGAATGACTCGCAATGAATATAAAATGAGAAGTAATTAAACACGTGATCGAGGTGAAGGTCGAGTGTTGACGCGATTGTCTGAATACCAGAGAGTTAATTATCAAATAGACGGGTCTCAAGAACAAAATCGTATCTGCAATATTACCAAATTACAGTATGAAACTTTGAAGTTCTGTGGAAATACAATTATTAAGGTAGTATTTACACAAAGTAAGACGTTTTACAATGTATTTTCTGAAACGCCATTTGTAATTCTTTCAAATTACACTTAAATAGGTATCTATTCAAGAACTGTTATATTTTGTTTATATTGCAGATATGATTTTGTTCTTGGAACCCGTTGATTAATACATTAATAAACTTCGAATGCGATCTAGGTTTACCAGATCTCAACGTTATGCGTGATCAGCGAAAATGTAGGATTCGTTTTAAAATGTATCCGTAATAATTGCAATCTAGAATTATAGAAATTATTTCTGAAATGATCATATCAGATTTCTTTAATGGTATAGGAGGGCAAACGAGCAGCCGGAGCCATTGTCATGATTACCGACGCCCATAGACACGCCGCATAGAGGCTATACAGATGCGCTGCCCTCTTTTCTCCTACCACCTCCATGAGCCAATAGATAAACGACTCAAAACAGTAAAATAAGATTTTAAACTAAAATAAACTACAAAATACATATTCTCAAGATATAACAAAAACACATATTTAGGTAAATTTTGGTGAGAAGAGACCAGTTTAAACATAAAGTTATACGTCTTATTAATTGTATCTTTACTTAATTTACAATTTAGATATTGTATGTAAGCTATAATGAAATATTTTAATATGTATTTCTGAAATATTTTTTACACAATACTGACATTAAAGCTGGTGTGCGTTTTTGTAATGCATTACTGATAAGATTGTTATAATTTTGTACAAATGTACTTTAACTTCAATACTTATCTTATACGTTGCAATTAAGGTTAAAGATAATTAATTAATTAATGCCGATATTGTATTGGATCAAAAGTTGTTATGGATTAAATGCGTAGGTAGTAAGAACACTGAAGCAGCTTGTAGTAAAACTTGCTATAAGGTATAATTATATCATTGAATATCATTATAATATCTCAAAAGAGGGAAAGGAAATAAAGAAAATCAAATACGTGAACTAAATCAATAGTAGGGGTGATATTTTACAGAAAACCCCTAATCAGCCTTCAGAATCATGACGATTAATTATTATTATAGAATTATAGTATTTCGACTATTTATGATAGACAACTATGACGGCTACTAAAAGCCTATAAAGTATTTCAATTGTCTGAATCGACAAAAAATATAAAGCAACGTCATCAGTAAACAACAAAACCGTTCAAAACACAATCAAGGTGAAGTAAATTGGAGTAACGTCGGTGGGAGCGAGCGCTGAAGTCATTATTTCTCAAGAAAGTCGGACATTGTACAACATTTTTTTATTTCACGTTCTCTCTCATTTTGTTTTTTTATTACTCCGGCTAATTACTTTTCTAGAGATTAAAAATATGTAATATCAAGTATTTGAATGTGATGTGCACTCGTATTAAAATTGCCTTAATATTTCTGTACCAAAAGTAGGGCGACTACACACACGTTTTAGGCGCTGAACTCAGCGACTAGACGCGAGGAGCCCACACTTGAAGACGCCAGACGCGGCGACTTTAGTCGCTAATGTGGGTTAGTAGTCGTTTCGCCCAAAAAGTTTGCCCAAATTGTGTATGTCAATTAATGTAAATTGACGTCTAAACGCAGTCGCGAGATCATGATACTGTCGCACGACCGGTCGCAGTGCATCGATTGCATCGATGCAGGTGCGCGTGTGCTGTGGCTCTTATATACATGATTATTAACAAGAATCGAAGAAAACTCAAAACACACAAACAACAAATAACACAACAACAAGACATTAGGCGACCGGATGGCACTGTGGCACAGAGCTCAGTTAAGTGGAGCGCGTTGTCGCGTGTTCGAATCCCGCCTAGGTCGGATGTTTATATATTATACTGCGGTTTCATCCGCGTAAATTTCGTTCCTGTGAAAAATCATCACATGGCATCCCATAGGAATATTTTTTCGGGATAAAAATTACTATCCTATGTGTTAATCCAAGTCACTCTATGTGTGTGCCAAATTTCATGAAAATCGCTTTAGCAGTTTTTGCGTGAAGGAGTAACAAACAAACAAACATACATACAAACTTTCGAATTAATAATACATATTACCTAATAGGATGTAGAGATGTGCCGGCTATTACTTTGGCCGACTAGCCCACTAATCGGTTTTGAAATGACCGACTAGTCGGCCGACTAATCGGCCAAATCGTTCATTGTTCACATAATATATTTTCCATTTTACATCTAGTAGGTTACACTAGTTTACATGGTTTTTATACATAAAATGAAACATGGGTTTATTGTTTAGGCTATTCTTCTATTCCCAGAGAAAAATAATCAAAAAAATACAGCACATCGAATTTTTGAGATATTCTACTCCAGAAATTAGAATTTCTTAGATTCCTGATCATGATACAAATCAAATCGCAAAATTTTAGTACTTGAATTTTCTATATTTTTTCAAACACCATGGCAAAATATGTCGAAAAAATATGTCAATATAACATAAGTTCATATATGCTGAAAAATTGGTATTTATCCCCTTTTTTTGTTCAATTTTTGTTAAGTGTAATTGAGTCTGCATAGTGCATACATTTTATGAAGAAATATTTAAAAAGTAAGAAGCCGGATAGTCGGCGGTTTTTGCCTACTAGTAGGAACATCTCTAATTTACATTTCTTTATGGAAAAATATTATTTCCATAAAGAAAAATATTATTTCTTATATTATTCTTTATAGACAAATATTATTTCTATAAAGAAATGTTAAATATATAACATTTCTTAAAATAAAACGTACTAAATATATTTCCGTTGTCCGTTACACAAGTCCTAACGGTACTTACCACGGGGCTAGACTAACGTAGTCTGTAAAAATCCACAGATATTATTATACAAGGCTACCAAAGGCTCAAAAATGGTTTTATCAAAAAGTGGTTACATACTATTCTAAGTTAATAAGTTGCTATACTTAACCTAAATGATTACTAATCCCATTCGATCTACTATTTTGTGGACAAATTTTTATAATCTATTTTTAACTAGTGGTTATATCGGTGCTCCACTTTAGTCAATGCTTACTACCTCTTACTAGTACTTTAGTCAATGCTTACTACCTCTTACTAGCGAGTTTTTGGTTTTCCAGACTCTTTTTAAACGAATAAAAAGATACGATGAAATGTCTTTTTTTAAATATTGTATAAGGTGGTAAACGAGCAGTCTGAGCCATCTTCATGACTACCAACACCCATCCTCCAATCCAATCCTTCTCCCCTTCTACATGGGTCGCCGGCTACTTACACGCCTCGAAACGAAACAGCACAGCTGTGACATTACGCCAGTGTTGTGTAAGCGGGAGGTACCTGCCCGGTCGTGCCGGCCAAATTCAGCTGCGTGCATTCATGCAGCGTGGCTCTACCTCTTATCATGTACCTGTCTTGTAAGTTTAAGGAAAAATATATTCGTTATCGCGCGTCCCTTATCATATACATATGAAAAGAAACAACTCACGGTTACCATGTCTTACAGATAACGTCGCGTATCTAAAACGTCGTATGTCAAAAATTGTTTATCCACAGTTCAATCAAAACTTGAGTGATAACACTGATTAATTTATATCTATTACTATTTACTAGCTACACCAGTGCCATCTAGGCGTTTTAACAATTAAACCATCCTAATCATCATAGTTACCGCTCGACTTTTAGCCAAAAAGTTTTGATGCTGCCTCGTAAATTTCGATAAGTGAAATAGGATAACAATGAGTGAGTAACAAGCCCTCCCGAAGATGCAGCCACCTTGCCTTGGTGGGTAAAGGGACATAAGGGACAGGCTTGGAGGGAGAGGAAGAATAGAGAAGGAGGACTTGGGACTACTGAGCTATGGATCAGGATGGAAACTTGTTCCCATTGCACTGTTTCGGTGACGTAGTAGGGACTGTTCAGAGACAGCCGGCAGTCCCCAAGGACGAGAAGTCTGGCCCTTACGCCATGGCCCGCCTGTTGCTGGAGAGATCCTGTTGCCTGCAGATCCGGAACCCTCCAATTGTAGCTGCTGAGGGCACTCACAGGAGTTTTGTTGTTATTGCACTGAGTGTCAAGTCCGACATAGGTCTAGGGGCCAACAGGGCTTCTTGCTGTCATAAATAAACGTATTCGTCTGCGTCAACAATAAAAATGAGAAAGAGATACTTAATCTTACAAAAACTTTCTATTTTATTTTTTGAAATCGGATAAACTTTGTAAATGTAACGAATATTTTTTGAAAACAGCGTCAACATCTAAACAGCCAAACGCTATATAGCCGCGGGCAAACGTACAAATTACAATGACTATTTTTTTGAAGTCGTTCAAAAATATTTTTGACAAAGATGATCTGGAATGATTACGGATAAACTTGGAAATTCAGTATTCAAAGATGGTTTGGTTTCATGCGAATGAATTGCATAAACATCATTGTCAGTTGTTACTGTGTCTCATATCTTTTATCTCAGACATACACATAATGTGGGCAAACAAAGCATACCTTGTTCAGGTTGATCGGATATTTTCGAAGGTGGTGTCTAGAGCCCTCAGCCTGTGCGTTTCTATAAATAAAGTTATGGAAGTGGAGGACGCAAGACGATATGTAAGGAGTGATATTTGGTACTCGATCTCTTGCTCAGAGAACAGCCGTGTAGATGTGTTATCTTTTTTGTTTTATCAGCTCTTATTTATCTACTGTTCAACAGCATTTTAATCAAGTCCTACGTAGTAAAACTTTATACAATTCTAGTCTTGGCTATCGCGGCCCGTAGACACCCACACATCAGATACAGATAATACAGAGATACACAGATAAGTCGCAGGGCCCCCGTGCCTAATCTAGAATTCCCACGACCATAGATTTAGAATTGTTCTCACTACGTGCATTCTAAATCTATACCCGCGACGTAACCTCTGTTCCGTTTCTTTACTTCTGTATTAACAATATTGCATCTTTTGTCACCCTTGAATACGTAGACCACTAATCTAGAAAGGCTAGGCTACTAGTACGCGGGCTATGGGTGTCATCATTTCATATTTTATTACTGAACCAATGAGTATGTTAACTTCTATCTAATTAACTCCTATTGCTCATTATTAATTTAACAAAATATGTGTTGTGGTGAGAAAATAAACAATTATTTATTAATGAGTAAGAAAAGCCAGGATTTCATACGTGACACATCGGCAAGTCGCAACCCTCATCATACGCCCAAACTACCTATAAATATTTAGCGAAACAGCGAACCTCGCCTCTCAAATAATTTGCGGCCCTGGCTAAACGAATTCATTTAATTATATTTAAGGCGGAAAGCTCTAGTTCGGGCGAGGAATACGGGTTTTAACGTCGCTGAGAATTATCGAGTAATTTCGAATTGCCGCTACGTTAATGGCCGGGTCTATGTGTGTGTTTAACAATGCTGTGCCCAAAGCGATTTATTATTATTAACAACGGCAACACGTTCATTATTGGGGCAGACATAGCAAACAGAATCAGTAGAACCGAGTAGTAGTAAGAGGTAGTGCCACACTGCATTCTTGCATGCAGCCGAATTGGGCCGGCACGAGCGGAGGTGCTTACACGAGCCCAGAGTACAGTGACAGCTGTGCTAGCGTTTCGTGCGGTGTAAAAAGTAGCCGGTGGCCCATTGAGGGGGAGGGGAAAGGAGGCCAGCGCATCTGTATAGTCTCCATGCGGATGTCTGTGAGCGTCGGTAGTCATGAAAATGCCTCCGATTCGTTTGTTTGCTTCCCTATACCATAAAAAAGAGTGCTATATAATATAATCACTACACACTTGCCTTGCTTCCTCCAAATACATAACTCTCTTCACAAACACACGCCCGTTGCGAACATTTTTGGCGCCACATAATTTATTCACAATACAAATTATATAACACAAATACAATGATTGACTTGCGAACTTGGAACACAACTTAACTGTGATATGCTGGCATAGCAATTAATATTATTTTGTATAAGTAATTGAGACGACTATATATACCAATATGTGACATATTATTTGTAGTTACCACATAGACAATATTGATGCTCAGTCACCTTGGTAAGCCCTATTATCCCTTCATGTTTTAACGATGTGACAGCGTGAATAGACATTATTCTTTTAACAGAACTGTGTATTTGGACCACGAATCAGTGACACAAACATATCGCTGTTTGACTAATCTACTTATACCGTCGCGCGTCGTTGTATGCACATACGTCATACATACAGGCGCTGCATACATTCAAACCTCGCTCGGTACCTTACTCTTCTTATTTTACTATGTCCGTACTCCAGACTAATAGAACAATTTCGATAGCCTGTACGTCTGTAACAGTTGCTAGGGCTTATATTTGCACCTGTTAGAGATGATGTTGAAGACTGAGGTCGATAAGCGTGATGCAGACGTATTCTCTCAAGCGAAATGATATCCAAGGAAGAATAATCATTTGGCTTTTAAAAAGTACCAAAGAAACAAGTTAAAATATTCATTGTTGGTGTCGAAAAGTTACAAGAGTTAACTGAAACACCCGAGTTCAAGCAATAACGTTTCCTTATCAATGTGTTAATTATATCGATACCGTATTGTTTGTTTGTAGTTGTAATAAACACCGTTTTAATAGCCTTTTGTTTTCTATTGGCCTATTGAAATAATTAAAATAGGCGGCTTATATTGTAAAGACCTTAGTTGTAGGGACGATAATAAAACTAGCAATGTACTGCGGTTTCATCCGCGGTACTCGCATTCCTAGTGCATTTTCGTCGCAGGCATATAGTTTGTAAATTACTTATTAAATGGTAATACTGGGAGTATTTGCAATGTAGTTTTAAAATTGTAAATTTTTTCTACTATTATAAAATAATCCTTCTGAAGCACTCGCGCTACTTCACAGACTTAAAGTGTATGATGATACCACCACAAAATTATACGCCCATAGACATCTGTATAGAGGCTATACATGCGCTGCCCTCTATCCTCCTCCATGAGCCAGGATTAAGGTCTCCTGCGATCTGTAAGTTTAATGTAGCACGTTCGAGGAAAGAAGGGGTAAAATTGTGTATAAAAATTGCATGCGTCTATAAACATAGAGTAATCCAGAAAAGGTTCCATCCTGTTCGATTATCCCATAAAGGTTTTTTTTATAGCTTAAGGGGGCAAACGAGCAATCCGTGCTTTTTGATGACTACCGATGCCCATGGACATTCGCATGATTGTTAAGCAGATGCGTTGCCCTCCTGTAAATGGGTCACCGGCTACTCACAAATCGCACGAAACGCGACAGCGATGCTGTCACTTTACGCCGGTATCAAGCGAACGAGAGGTACTTCCCCGATCGTGCCGGCCAAATTACGTTGCATAAGAGGATGTAGTGTCATGCACCATGCATGGCACTACCTCTTCCTAAGGTACCATAAAAAAGATCAGAGCTAGAGTTAAGACGGCAGATGTATTACGAGTACTTTTTGCTCTTCTTTATGTATATTTACTTATATTACTTTTCTGAGTTGTTTTGCTACAGTTTGTCTGCCAAATCAAGAGAAAATGTGATACTGTAAGTGCTGACGTAGTGACAACAGATGTTCACAGATAAACCTTATCTGGGTTTATACACGGCACTTACCTTTTGTTGAATATCAGGTAACGCCGTGTAAATTACATTTAAGTTTATTTTTATTATTGAAGTTATTTAAAAAAACAAAATACATTGTTTAGATTTTCGAGCCAGCTTTTGATTGACATTACAGCTGTCAACTAAGAAGAATTGACATAAGCTGTTTACTAATGCAACTCGCAAGGCAATCGATTTTATTGATAAATCAATATAAATAATCAATCAAGGCCACTGCTAGCATCGGAATATCGGAATAATCGAGCAACGTTCAGTTCCGCGGTCATTTGGAATCAAAGGCTAAACTTGCCGCAAAGAAGATGGGTATACTCAGTAGGGCTAAGCAGTACTTCACACCAGCCCACCGACTTCAACTCTACAAGGCGCAGATCCGCCCGCATATGGAGTACTGCTCCCACCTTTGAACAGGGGCCCCGAAATATCAGCTAGATCCATTTGACCGTATTCAACGTAGAGCGACTCGAATCGTTGATGACCCTGTTATTTCCGGGCAGCTCGATCCTTGGGCCCTACGGAGAGATGTCGGTTCCCTCTGCATCTTTTACCGTATTTTCAATGGGGAGTGTTCCGAGGAATTGTTCGGCTTAGTACCAGCAGCTGAGTTTCATCATAGGACATCGCGACAGAACTCAAAGTTCCATGCCCACCATCTCGATATTCCTAAATGTAGTACCTACTGTGCGGCATAAACGCCATTTTTTACCGCGTACAACAGTACTATGGAACCAGCTGCCTTTCTCGGTATTTCCGGTCCGATACGACTTAGGGATCTTCAAGAAAAGAGCCTTCCACTTCCTTAAAGGCCGGCAAGGTCGCGTCTGCATGACACCTAGTTTTGCGGATGTCTATGGGCGGCGGTAGTCACTAAGCATCTGCTTGTTTTCCCCCTATATCATAAAAAAAACATTATCAATCGTTATCTATCACAATTAGTCAATAATAAATGGAAAATAAAAAATCAAAACTTAACTTAATTAACTTTTATATTTAAAAGTCGATAAAAAAGTTCAAAACTGATCGATAAAAATAATGATGTTAGCACGCGTATTTGTTAAAAAAATAGTTAAAATCTTTTTCACAACAGTTACGGTTGTTGAATTAGAACACAGAGTAATACTTGTTTAACGTTTATTATGTATTGTCCAATAATAATTGTTTGATTTTAATTCTGTATTGTCCCATAATCAAGATCGCTTTAGTTGCATATCATGTAGTCTTCAACAGACCTAGATCAAATAGCACAATACATTTTCCACGCTTTGCATAAATCTCATTATTGTAATATTAAAAGAATTGAATATTTTATAACTTGATCTCGACTTGAAATTTAATTACATACTTTACGGTTTCATTTGATATTATTATAGCTAACTAACCAGAAGATATATAGCTTTAAATACCATCGAAATTAGCTAGAATTGACGGAATAGCAACGTTGCCTTTTCGCGTTTAGATACGAATTCCATTAGCAACGTAATTTATAACTAACCTGAGGGTTATCAGCAGAACTCGTGTTTTTAGCGATTTCGAGACTTATAACAACTTTTTAAATGTTGTCTGAAATGTCGGACTTGTAAAATAATTAAATAAACCTAAAGTAGTTTTACTGTAATAAGTTATATTCGCGTGAACTTAAGACATAATTAAAAGTTTTATTTATTTGTTGACATATTTATTATTATATTTACATACATAAAATCTTACAGTAGCGCTAACAATTCCAATTTAAGAGCGTTTACGCCTTCCAACGCAATTTGCCTTGAAAACAGTACTTTTTAAACACCTTAAAAACATGAACCACTTATCTTATATTATATGTTACATACTAATAATTGTAGGACAGTTTCTTGTCTAAACAGTTAGTTGAAAAAATATTAATTCAATTAATTTAGTATGTACGCATTCTATCATGATTACTTATTAGAGGTTTGTTAATTTCCCTTTTAGCGTCAGTTTCGAAGCTCAAAATATCATAAAAGTACTGAAATATATAATTAACAAAAAATAATAAGATCCTTGAGAGAATAATAGAAAAAAAAATTGGTTTTGGTATCTTATCTATGAGAAATAAAAATTCAAAAAATGTGAAATATTTCAAATTTTATATGTATTTTTCGACGATATACCTTATTTAATTTAATATAATAATATCTTACTAATAAACTAGAGCATATTCTTTACAATCATGCATTTAAAGTTTTGATTATTGTATAGTAATTATTTTTCTGTGAATTTTTTAAAACGTCTCTAAAACACTGGTCGCAAACGAAATCAATTCAGAACGTGGATCATAGTGGGTTAATTTGACTATAGAATATACTAACATTATATATATGCTACTCACACGGCGATCCGTATGTGTGCGTTTGAATTACCCATGAATTACATAAAACCACGTGCGCAAGGCGTAAACGCTCTTAATATTTTTATCAAATACATACATACAAGAACATGCAAATCAAGTGAAAGTAAACAAGAAATGAATAAGAGCTTGTTATTTTTAATTGCTAATACAAATTGTTCACGATTTCAGGTGGCCCATACGCAGCGTTTGCGGGCAGAGACGCCACCAGAGGCCTGGCGACGGGAGAGGTGGCCGCGTCAGACAAGGAGTACGATGACGTCAGTGATCTCACGGCGGACGAGCTGGCTGGTGCCAAGGAATGGGAAGACCAGTTCAGAGGTAACACATGAGCGTATCAACAACAACAACTCACCTAGCCCTCAATATTTATTTTCATTGCCGGCCCAATTTAGCTACGTGCATTCATGCAGTGTGGCACTACCTCTTACTAAATACAATTAGAACTTGTATTCGGGTACAGACAATAGAAACACTTTTTTTCTATCTCGAAACATAATATAACATAATATAAATAAATATAATATAATAAACATCCAGGACTTGGGGTGAATTTGAACCCGCGATTCCGCAAAACGTGCAACGCTTATTCTCTTAACTCGGAAAGGTATGGTAAATGCCTCGCCTATTCCCATTTGCCGTTAGTGTGCGTTGCAGTATAATGTGTCATACAAAGAATACTGACCGACTCGAGGTGATACTGTTACGATCCCCTTCCGAGTTGATAAGTGTGCGGCGACCATTACCCACTCATCAGCAAAACGCCAGCCTATCATACTCGGAAATTCTCGATCTCATTCATAACAAGGAAAAGTTAATACTAGAATTAATTTTCCTCGCTACTTCAATGTGAGGTTCCGTTTAGTAGGTACGAGATTACAAACGGCAGTCTCATGCTGCGTTGCAACGAAATTCTACTAGCCCACGCAGCAATATATAATAAAAAAAATATAAATAAATACTCTTCTTCAAAATACTACTCATGTACCTACAAAGACTGCTCGTTCGAGCTTTACTGCGGCTTGGTAAAATGTCTTCAAAACAATTGACGATCAATTGAGTCGCATCAAATGTTTCATAATATTTAATGACAACTAATGATAAGTCGAACTCGATCGTCAATATGTCAACGTAATATTGTTGCCGGAGTTATCAAGACGAAAACACGACGCCTCATACGTGCGTGATGAACATTAAAATTATAACGTATGGGGTAAAAAATTAGGCCCAAAACTAAAATCCGACTGCTAATAATTACGATCTTAAAGGTATGATAAGATGTTTAAGAATTCAATAAACTAACATACGCCTGCAGCTTCGCCCGCGTGGATTTCAGACTTCAAAAATGGAGTTCTTAAATATATAAACCTTCCTCTTGAATCATTCTATCTATTAAAAACCCCTATTAAAATCGGTTGCGTAATTTTAAAGATCACAAGCATAACGTCACACAGGTGGCGGAAAGCGACTTTGTTTTATACTATGTAGTGATATGCATTGTGATGTGATGCCGTGATATGTGATAGGTCGTAAGCAACCTTTCCATACTGGTCAAAATCATAACCCTCTTTTTTGATTCACCGTAGTCGTGTAAAAGCAGGCACCTCAACAAATTTACCTGCTTTTACGAGAAACTTAATTTCTGAGAAATATTATATGAAAATCAGGACAATAGTAGGTATATTTCATAATGGCTGTTTTATATTACAATTTCTGAGTTGACGAAAGGCTTTTGTGTTTTACAGAAAAATATGACATCGTCGGCAAACTGTTGAAACCCGGAGAGGCGCCTACAGACTACAGTCAAGAAGCCAAAGAAGAAGATAAGAAAGAACAATAGGCTATTATTTATTTAATAATTATGTGTTGGGTTATGTTTATGTTTGGAACGGTCAGTTAATAAAGTTTTTTTATTAATTAACAATATAATTTTAGTTCCGTCTAGCTTTGTCCCACGATTACCCTTGAAATATATGGTAAGTAACGTTAATTAGGGGGTATAATATAAGCGTTTATAAGTCCAAAAGTGCTAAGGCCCTATTCTAAGACCATGATTTTAAGAGCTCTGTTGCACGTGATGTTATCAAATTTCGTTAATACATAATGATTATCTTATTCTGAGAAGCGATAGTGGTAGTGATGTATTATAGCTGGACGGCGGGTGCGAAGTCACAGCTATTCGTTTCTTTGTGACACATCCCGAGAAGGATTTGCTAAGCGTCTGTCTCCCTTTCATCCGACGAGATCTGTTTTGTGAAGAAGTAAAGTGCGTGCCAAGCCCCCACGCTGTCCAGCATACAAAATATAAGCGCGCAGGTAGCTGGAGAACTACAAAAATGACGTTGATGAAGGTGACCCTTCCCTAAACTCAAGAAGGACTTTCAGCAGTTATTGTACCGGTCCGAAACATAGGACGATATGGAGGGTATTCAAGCTAAACCGCATCACGCAATGACTAAAGCTGTGCCCCTTCAAATCCCTAGTCATCAAATAACGCTGCCCCTCTGCTCCCTGTGTTATTAATGTTTTTTATACAAAAATCAGTTAGTTTTTAACTTGTAGTTATCACATAAACACTTTCAGACCATAAAACCGCAGAGTAACTCGCGCTGCGTCGCTGTCAGAATGTGGAAAGTTCCATTTAGTTAATTGTGAACGTACGTCGGACAGTTCGGAACTGCCTTTGTGAGTTGATACAAAAGGATTACAAAACATTACTAAGAACAACAATTAACAATGCACACTGTATTGTTAATTGTTGTATAATATTTGTGTGTCTGTGTAGATGTCACACCACTTTGTAACTTGGTGTCAGATGACAGGACTAGTAGTGCCTTTGTGTACTTTTTTTTTGGCAACGCAGGGGAATACCTTCACGACGTACGCTACCCAGGAGCAACCAGGTACAGCGTCGGGCTCGGCAATTGGGTACAGACTAAACCCCTGTGGGTGCCTTCATCTGATAATTGGAGGACCCCGGATCTACATGCAACAGGGTCCCTTTAGGGACAGGCTGGCCTCGGTGAAAAGGTCGAACTTCTCCTCCTTAGAGACTGTCATGCTTCCTTGGAACAGTGCCTACTCCAACGTTGGAACCGTGCAATGGGGTCAGGTTCCCACCCCCTGGTCCCAATGCTCCAACGGAGCACGACACGCCGGGTCCCAATCCACCCCGCCATCTTCTAATTCAGAAAGAAGAGTGAAGGACCATGTCAGCTTAGCCGTTCTTAGTCTGGCCTCTCTCCCACAGCCTGTCTGGTATGGGTATTGGACAGCCCTGTCTAGCATTGCCATAAGGATCATAGAGGCACGCAGCCCTTGTGCACTCAGATGACGGCTACTTGGTTCAAGTATATACATTTAATATACGGTAACCGCTGATAAAAGATTCTCGAGTGGCGGATTCGCATTGTTGAACGGTCTCCAACCCGGTGGACTGACGCCACCGGGTAGGAAGCCGACATGGTTAACATGACGGGGAGTAGCTCGGTGCAAGTGGCTCGCCACCTATGGAGGTCTATGGTAGATGCCTACGTCCAGTGGACATCCTTTAGCTGATAATGATGATGATATTTTTTATATATTAAAAAAAATATTTATTCAAGGTTTTATTATAGGTAAATACATCTACCAACTACATAAATTGTTTATTTATATAATAAATAATATAATTGTCCATGAACTGAAGAAGATTAGAACTCGCCATTGCTGGCGTGGTGTAACTTCAGATCTATGATGACTGCTAAAATTGTTCCTCAAAATGCTGGCTCCATTTTGGAAGGCAATGTGTGCATCACCACAAGTATGTCAATTAGATAAATAGATGTAAAATTTCAACCATCTGCGGCCAAAATTTATGCTCAAATATCATAGCAGTGACAACTATATCCCCAGATACTGGAGTATTCTGAAAGTGGTAGTGCCACACTGCATGCTTACATGCAGCCGAATCAGACCGACACGACCGGGGGAAGTAACTCTCGCTTACACAAGGCCTGCTTGAAGTGACAGCTGTGCTGTCGCTTTTCGTGCGGTGCTAAGTAGCCGGTGGCCCAAGGAGGAGGGAGGGAAAGAAGGGCGGCGCATCTGCATAGCCTCTTTACGGATTTCTATGGCGTCGGTAGTTATGAAAATGTCTCCGACTGCTCGTTTGCCCCGTACACCATAAAAATACTATAAAGTCTTCTGGGCGGCAGCAACATCCCTCGTCGGCGACCCACCGTGAGACCTAGTAGCCGTAGTGTAGCCAATTGTTTAAGATAGGACGACATAAGGCTAGTACTTATCGCAGGATGAGTTCCGGTGACTTCGCGGGCGAGGAGCAGAGGTGCTGATGCGGACGTAGGAGGGGAACCTGGTGCAGTCGAGTAAGTAAGTACGACAAACACGCTGCGCCCCGTCCTAGAGCGATGGATGCGTCACAAGTGTAAATCTCTCCGCTCGTCGTCTACATAATCCAGGTGCTCATCGGATGTGGATGATTCGATGTGTAACTGTCGGATCCGCTGAGATACAGAGGCAGGCTACTATGAGTGGAATGCGGATGAGCACAGCACACCTTGAAGTGTGCCCTAGATGAGCCACACCGGGTCCCGCCATGGCCGTGGCTCTGAGAGGGTCGGATCTCTCGCTCCTGAGCATGGTAGGTTCAATACTGGAGAGTGACAGGTGCTGGCAGGCGATGATCTTAGAAAAATCTATGAGATAGTCATGCTAAAAAGAAAGAAGGAAAGAGGTAGTTGGACGAGCTACAGAGTTAGTTAATGGTCAACAGACAACGGATGAGAATGTAGCAAAAGCGCCACGTTCTGCTTATGCCGTGAGATTGATCCTTAAAGCCGAACACAGAAAAGTATTCACAGTTCACTAGTCCGATAAACAAAAACCGAGGCTGTGTTTAACCTTCAAGTACTGACGTGGGTGTCTCATAGACGGTGAGTTAACAAAAGTAAGCCTTATTTCGAATCTGCTAAAGATACCCCCGCGCCCTTCCCTGTAGCTTCGGGATTGAACACGTTGATTAATAAGTCGAGAACTCACTAGCGGCACGGCAACACGTTCGGCTGTAGAGCTGCGCAGTGTCTCTCAGACGTGAGGTCACTATTGAATAATTCTATAGTAGCTAAGATTAAAATAAATATTTTTCAAGTAAGCGAAATATAGGTTATATAATTTTTACCAAATAAATGCTGATTTCATATTAAAATGTTGTTTTTCTTACACTTTATTAATAGAACAATAATAAAATGATAACAATACAGGTAAATATGTTCAAATTAGTACATATAAGTAATTCTTTTTGATTTTTTTTAAGCCGTCTGAGATACGTTACATCACCATTTATGATATGACTAAACCACGTCAGTTCTTAAAGGTTAATCATGCGGCCATCTGTAAGAGGTATATGCGAGAAAACAAATACTGATATAGTTAGGAGAATCGCCGCCTTTTTGGAAGAGTCCGTTCACCTTAGGAGGGACTGGCCAGTCAACGAGGTAACCGTTACTGAGAGAACCGAGGTACTTCAGTAAGGCAGCTGATGGAACCTGTGGGGTTTTAGCGGGTATAGGGTGTGAATTCCACACACTCGTCCGATCTCAATCAGAGCCGGTGGCAGTGAACAAATACAAGTCTCCGTGAAATAAAAAAAAAACATTGCTCAACATGTTACGAAATCCTTTTAACTGGCAATTAATAAATATACTTAATACGTTAAAAGTAAGTTAATTGAAAATAAACGCTTTATGTTCCATTACACATTCCAATATAATCCAAACAGTTTTTATGTGGCCAAAATATACAGTGTTCTATTGTGTACCATTAGACGTAAAGTCCATAAACAACAAACGAACGAGGATTAGGTATATAATTTATTGAGTAGGTAATGCACAAATATAAGAAATCAACAACAAAAATATAGAACAAACAACGTATATTTACATGCAACAAAATCAATACGCCAAATGGATGTCAATCGGAATTAAATTTGTATTCAGTTGCGTGGAAAGTCTCTACAATTAACGAATTAGTTGCGATCGAATTATTTCATTACTGATATAACGCCAGTACGTATAATGTGCATGGCGCTGAAATCCTGCAGTTGCGCTCCGAGCACCAGGCAATTTCCTAGTGATTTCCTCCCTCTGCTGGGGATGCGCGTTAAAAGGGACTTATCTTTGAAAGGAACTGTATTTCATGCTTCATTTCATGTCGAAATCATTATCTAAGCTAAAAGCATCTGCTTTTGTAGCAGTGAATGATCACAAAGCCGTCAAACAGAACAGCTTATTACGCCTGGAATATTCGAACAGCTGTACTATTTTATAACGGTGGATTACCTTTTTTAAATTGTGAATTACTTTTTATTTCAGTCAATGTTAAATATTATATTGGTAGTTATTTGTGTAGAGTGTTTTCTAAGTAACGAAATATACCTACTTACAGATTGTTTTCAGTGATTTAGAATTCTTTGACATCATAAATATTTCATTTTATATATGTATGTAATTATTACGTATTTCAACTAATATCTAGTTAAAAGTAAGAAAGCCGTTTTTGTTTTCGAGCATGCAATGGCCGAAAAAAAGCACACCCATCTTGACGCTGGCGTTTTCGGATACTAATTTTTGTATCCATTTGTTTTGCACGACAGTGATAAATTCAGTAAATAAATATTAACTAATAATTTACTATAGACAGTCATTATTTCTGCCGGAAATATAGTAGAACAACAAATACATCGTAAAAAAATACGCAGCTAAAGTTTCAGGCTTGACACCTATCACTATGTAAGGTATAAGCCAGCCGCGGGGGTGTCCTATCGCTGATAAGTACAGAAGAATCAGCGGCTGAATGAGCCGAATCTAAAACAACCTGGACTGTTTGGACAGCAGGTAAAGTAAGGTAAGTAATATATATAACGAGGCAGATTACCTCAGCCATGTTTTTTAAATGGGGGACGTCAGCACTGCTGACATCAACAACTTCAAGATGATGCTGGTCCGTGATTGGTTTTCAAATAAAACTATTCCAACTTCACAACAGCTTAGTTATATTATCTGGGCAGCGTATCGTTGTCCCAGAGACTTTCACACTGTACGACTACTTCGATTAGAATGATCTTTTTTGTCGTAAATGCGGAGAACTTATATTGCAAGTAACACGTGTTCAACTAATTAAGGTAATGATTGCGATAACATTCAAGAATTTACACTTTTACAATCAATTGTTCCATTTTAATAAATCAGGTAGTCTTCGCGCCGATACGGCCATACTGACAGGCGGTGCGCGCTCTGCACCAGCCTTGTTTGTTCCTGTTGATTCTCGTTGATCTGTAACAAATGTAAAAACTTTCTCTGAGTAGTATAAAGTAAACCTCCTGTCATAGGGATAGAAGGAAATCAATAAAATTATTAGATTTTTGTAAGTGCCTCCGAGAGTTCTCAAGAAGTCTAAGATTTATTACAATGGTTTTGGAGATTTGTCGTAGGATCTCGGAGAGTTCTCGTAGGTTCTCGTAGATTCTCGAAGAGTTCTCGTAGATTCTCGGAGAGTTCTCGTAGGATTCTCGGAGGGTCTCGAAGAATTGTTAAAAGGATGGTAAAAGATTTAAGATTTTTTTTTGTGAAATAAAGGATTTCAGTTACCTGTACGTGGTTATCGCGAAGTCGATGGAACGGAATGAGACGGCTGAGCCCGTATCGTGGTATGTAGGTGATTCGTTTTTCGCCGATACGGTCAGCTGGTGGTCACCAGCTTGCGGAGTACGCCGCACCTCATGGGGTAGTCCTCTGCCGATAACTTTCTTTACGATTTGACTATTTGCTCGGCTAACTCCTGGTGCAATAGCATGAATATTAATTCCAAAGTTATCACAGTACTTTTGAGATTCGAGTAGAAACTCTCTCCCTCTATCATTTACAGGAGGAACTGTGGCGATATTTCTCTCATCTATGCTCCATAGTCTAGTGATCTTGATCGTAGTACACCAACACACAGTGAATTGTTTATGGTACCAGCTTCTGCTGATCCTGAACTTTAGGTGGCTCCAGCTGATGTGATGTTCTTGTTCATTGTTGAGGGCGTGTCTTGGGTGGGAACTCCTTGATATCCCACCTCTGATAACGAGGCAGATTACCTCAGCCATGTTTTTTTAAATGGGGGACGTCAGCACTGCTGACATCAACAACTTCAAGATGATGCTGGTCCGTGATTGGTTTTCAAATAAAACTATTCCAACTTCTCAACAGCTTAGTTTTATTATCTGGGCAGTGCGGCGTATCGTTGTCCCAGAGACTTTCACACTGTACGACTACTTCGATTAGAATGATCCTTTTTGTCGTAAATGCGGAGAACTTATATTGCAAGTAACACGTGTTCAACTAATTAAACTAATGATTGCGATAACATTCAAGAATTTACACTTTTACAATAAATTGTTCCATTTTAATAAATCAGGTAGTCTTCGCGCTGATATATACATCTAACATAATAAATAGTACCTAACATATTACATTATTATAATGACAATTGAAATGATTTATAATAATATTTTTGTATTTAGCCCTATATCATGTGTCCCATTGTTGTGCAAAGGTTTCCGTTTTTCAAATTTTCTCTATCCAGAGCTTCATCGCAACTAACAGGCATCGAGTTCATCTCGCCATCTGCTTTTTGATCTGCCGCGACGCTTCTTTGAGCCTGAGTCCCATAAAGTGGAAATATTTGCCCAAGACTCGTCAGGTCTGCGACAGACATGTTCAGTCCAGCTCCATTTGAGGTCTGCATCTTTGAGACCCACGTCAGAGATTGTTGTGCGGGAGCGCAGTTCGGTTTTTTAGATTCTATCTAACAACTGAACACCTAAAAGACTGCTTTCCAATGGCCTTTTTGCAAACTTTAAGACCGGACTTTTAACTCTGTGTCGAAGACCAAACCTGTACTCCGTAAGTCAGTAGGTACGACAAGAATTTATAATAAGTAACATAAAACAATTTTTAAAACACAAAGAGTTTATAAGAAGTATTATTGTACAAATATTATTAAAATTGTTAATTTGCCGTTTTTAATCACGTCGACCTCAAAGGAAAACTCTGTTCATTTTATATTTACCTTGAAATTCTTGCTTAACTAAAATTCTTGCCTACTTAACTAAGTTGTTACTTAACTTATAATGAGTACCTACTTAGAACTTTGTTCGGGCTTCTAGAACATTTTTAAATACACTTACACCTTCTAAGATACCTAGGGATCTACATTGAGACGACTTAGAAGATTTTATTTTTAAAATAAGGTATTATCTAGGTTATAATTTTACATTTTTATTGTTTTACTTAATAGTTGCTTATTGGCTTTGTCTCTGGAAAAGGAATTATTCGTTTTTATGGGACAATGACATATATAATATTATAAATGCGAAAGTTTGTATGAATGTTTGTTTGTTTGTTACTCCTTCAGGTAAAACTGCTAAAGCGATTTTCATGAAATTTGGCACACATATAAAGGGTAACTGGGATTAACACATGAAAAAATGTTCCTATGGGATGATTTCCCATGGAATCTAAATTCACGCATGTGGAACCGCCCAGCGCAGCTAGTGACATAATATATATTTTAAATGCCAACTTTATCCATATCCATTTTTTCTATTTTGCGTGAAAGCATTTACATAGCTTACTGTTAAAGAACCAACCACGTAATCGATACTAAACATCACTGCCACATAAGTGCTTCATATTCATCACTTCTATCCGTACCTAAATACCTATTATAAACAAGAGGTACTTCTCGCCAGGCTTTCAATTAACACATCCAATGATTTATTGCATATTGTTTATTATGTAACCATTGAGGCGTACCGTATCGGGAATACTCTCGAACTTACACAATATATTCTTAAAGGGAAGTGCAAAACAGCCATAATTCTTCATTGAAACTCTGTGACGTCATATTGAAACTTCACCGAACTCATAATGAACTTGTGTTGCCGCTCCTAATAGGAAATGTATAAATCTTTGACTAATAACTTTGTGTAATGAGCAACTGGGGCAACTTGTTTGCTATTTTGCAGGTGAAATGATTGTAGATAATATGAATATTTATTTAACGTCTTTGATAGTTTGGAATAGTATTTTCTCTTTTAGTTAGAAATATTAAGTCGCATGGTGTTACAGTTTTCTAAGGCCGTCTGGGGTTAAGGTGAAAATATACAAATTCTTTATTTTTCGTGACTTACTATCTTATTATTATTGGTCCCATAAAGGGGCAAAAATTGCCACTTTATGGGACCTAGTTTCAAAGAGGCGACGCGGCAGAACAAAAAAGAGATGGCGAGATGAACTCGACATATACCTGCCTGATTGGCATGATGAAGCTCTGGACAGAGAAAAATGGAAAAAATGGGGAAGGCCTTTGCCCAAAAATGAGACACGTAATATTGGGCGTACTATAATATAATAATATATTATATAACCTATTAGGTGTTTCTACCTTTTACCTTTAACCAGTAAAAGAACGTAATATATCAGATCCGGAGTAAAGAGTGTTCGGTTTCCTTAATTCTTGCCACTTTTCATAACTCTTGGTCAGCGGGAAGTAGTCTATAGGACATAGGTGACTACCATCCGATCGTCAAAAAATTTAAAATTTCAGCTCCTGAGAACCGGTTCCCGAGAAAAAGAACCTAAAAAACATAGGCAGGAGGAACCACAAGGTATTGCCAATCAAGACTCTCGTAATCAAACAATAGTGGTGGCCTGATTATTCACCATTACTACATCCAGGTGGTCACACTACACCAACATTATAAGTCTCACAAGGGGTCGCAACTCGTACCTCAAGACATGTCGCGTGAAAGCCATTTAGTGCCACATGTAAAATTATTTCGCTACAAGGTTCCGGTTAACGAGACCTTCATGAATTTTATTCATGAAGGTTTCGTTAACCGGAACCTTGTGGAAACTTTGTGGGATCATTTTGCAATCCTGAGAGGGAGTGAGTTACCTCACACTGGGCCAAAATTCTAGGCTAAATACAATGCAGATAATAAAAAAACCATTCATTTCATATAAAATAAGTGCCCAGACCCGAAAAGGTTATTTTTTTAACTTTTACAAGTTGCCATAATATGGTCGTGAAATAACAATAACAAATTATTATTCGCCAGGGGTCGCGGGTTCGAATCCCGCCTTGGTCATGGATCTTTGTATTTAAATATGTATTTCTTTTACTTCTGATATCTATGATTTCTATAATGAAAATCTTAAATACATTCCGATGTCTAGTACCCGTAACAGAAGTCCCTACGGTACTTAGGGGCTAGACTAACGTAAAGTGTTATGTACACAGGTATTATTATTAATATTATTATTATTATACCCGTTTCCTAAGGAGTTGTCTGAGAGAATCAAACGACATACGTCATGATCTGTACTAATTATTTTCTTCATACAAATATACACTTAATTCGCTATCTCAGACAACGACAACTGTATAATTTATGCAATTAAATGTACCCGCCCACCTTATAATATAAACAGTGGCGCCAACTAAACCGCGTCTAACAAACAGCTATTACGAAGTCCATCCGTCGCTCAAGTCTAATTCAGCAAACACGGCCCCACGCCCTGCTCTCTAGTTACAGTTACACTACAAAGGACAATAGAGCTTTATATGTATAATGCTTATTGCACGCTAATTGTTTATGTACCTTGCCGAGCTAATCAAACGCTTATAAAGGTACATACACGTATATAAGTTAATTAGGTAATCCTACTAATATAGTTAACCAGCTTCCGTCCGCAGCTTCGCCTACGTGGTTTTCGAACTTCAAAAATGGAGTTATTACACATATAAAACTTCCTCTTGAGTCACTCAATCTATTTAAAAAAAATGGCTGTGACATACGGACGGACGGACGGACAAGACGAATCTATAAGGGTTCCGTTTTTTGCCATTTTGGCTACGGAACATTAAAAAACCCATCAAAATTAGATGCGGAATTATAAATCTAAGCATACAGACACACAGACGAAGGAAAGCGACTTTGTTTCACACTATGTAGTGATGATTAAGAATATTCTTCACGAATGAGTATGTGGTGCGAGTGATGTAGATAATAGGGAAGATGGAGGATCGGAATTATCAGGTGCTGTCTGAAGGTAATATCAGGAGAGTACCATGAAGACAATACTGAAGTTGGAGGAAGCTGGTTAAATACGTTAGGGCCGTGATTGGTGACGTATGACACTTCTCTCTTGTAAGTTCTTTTCACTTCCTATCCCATCAGGGAAATGGCTTCAAATGTGTTGTTGTTAATATAATTAAGAAAGTTTGTGTGTATGTTGTTATTCTATCCCTCAAAAAATACTGCACGGATTAAGATGAAATTGTGAATAAATATAAATTATAATCCTCCTCAAATAAATGCGAAAGTTTGTAAGTTTTTTTGCTACTCCTTTACACATACGAGGGCTGCCTTTTAAGTTTTGTCGTTTGAAATAAGTATAGACAATATTATAGATTATTACCATTTATTGTTTTTCAAAGAATTCTCCGCGATATTTAATACACTTTTGCATGCGTTCGAACCAGTTATTAAAACATTTATTCCACTCCGAAGTGGGGGTAGTCAAAATCGCCAATT
>LUGF01003547.1:0-13925 GCA_001625245.1 Calycopis cecrops | reverse complement strand
ACCTATTTATTTAGTATTACAACAAATTATAGAGAGTAGAGGTACAAATAATAAAATTCTGTCGTTTAAAGGCTGTTGTCGGTATAACAACAACATCCGATCACCAGAATAATAATTAAGCACATAAAAATATATAACCGGAATATGATAGTGAATATGTTTGTTGTTTTATTTATTCCATATGACAACTAGAATATGAAGCCATCAAATGATCTGGTTATTACTTGCTTACGCACACTTGAATTTTGTATGACTGTAGAACTTTCTATAACGTAATATGTGTTTAAATTTTTTATTTTTTTTTTTTTTGATGTAAGGGGGCAAACGAGCAGCCGGAGCCATTTTCATGACTACCGACGCCCACAAACATCCGCATAGAGGCTATACAGATGCGCTGCCCTCCTTTCTCCTCCCACCTCCATGGGCCACCGGCTACTTACACACCGCACGAAACGCGACAGCACAGCTGTCACTTCACGCCGGTCTCATGTAACCGAGAGGTACCTCCCCGGTCGTGCCGGCCCAATTCGACTGCATGCAAGCATGCAGTGTGGCACTACCTCTTACCAAAATATATTTCATATAGTAAAATAAACGTCTTCATAACTAAAAAAATTGACAAGATTGTTGATTTTGACATCTGTGTATATAACCTACAATTTCAAAATAATTATTTTAGACAAGCTGTTGGAAAAAAAAATCCTGATCAACAATACTAGCTGGAAATCTTACAATGATCTGTGTAGGTAACCAAGCCAAACTACCCTAAGAAAACCGCCAGTCTCTTTTCTGTTCAATATCACAGACAAACATTCATTTTTATTTATATACATAATACATTCGTGTCTGTGAAACAATGGAAATACAAATCCAAAATTTCAACCCAATCGATCAAGCCGGTTAGTAGTTTACTAACCAACAACAGCGCCTCCTACCGGATTCAATTGTATTTTGTAAGCATCCAGAAAACCATCGAAATACCCATATAAAATTTCAACCTAATCGATTCAGCCGTTTAAAAGTTTACCCGTTTTCCCTTAGGAATGAAGCATATTCCCGCGGTAAAATCGAAAAATGTATTATAGCCTATGTTAATTTGTGAAAATGTAGCATTCAAAGGGTGAAAAAATTTTTAAAATCAGTTGAGTAGTTTCAAAGCCTATTCATAACAAACAAACAAATAATTCCTCCTGTTATTTTAGTATAGATAAATTTAAACTCAAATGGCGACTAACTATACTCAATGAAGGAACATTTTTTTATGTATACAGTTAGATACTTTTTGAAAATCTTCAGGTTTGGTCCAGAATCAATAATACATTCGATTTATGAAATAAAAAAAAATAAAAAAGAATTAAGTAGTTATAATTACTTTGTCCCATGTAATAAACATATTTCTTGGTTACCACGTGGCATCTGACTCACGAGTCACAACCGACCGGCGTCATTGACCTTGAAGTCGATACATTTCGAGTGCGAACAACGATTGATGTATTTTTAAGGACCCTTTCAAATCGATTTTTATTGAACAAAATATTACAATTAAACGATAGAATTTAAAACACACCCTTGGAATGATGTTTATTTCCTTATTTAACATTTTTGTCGTTGACCAAAAAGTTTGTAAGTGTAATTTTCAACGCGTTGCTTCTTACAGTTGGATTGTATTATAGGAAGTACTTTTCATAACACCGATCTGAAGTGACAAGTCTACTATTCAGTTTAGGCAGTTTATAGGATTCGGGGCCGTGAATTGGATTTTTTTTTTATTATTTTTATTTAGCAAACAAGTGCATGAAGCCTCTTGATGGCTACCGACGCCCACATAACTGTTATGTATGTATAAAAATGTTATTATACAATTTTTATTTCAGGATTATCTATCCTTTGAATTGAATTGGATAGAAAGTATTCTAAAAAGAAGACAGTGGAAGTGCATTGATCTCTGTTTTGCATTGATCGTGTTTACAATAAGATCACTATTGAGATCTAGATTATAAAGTCTAGACCGGCTGAATAATACTTTATCTGTGAGATAATACTACAGGCCAGACATAAATTATATTGATCAACTTGTCACAGTTCCAATATGAGGCAATCAATATTGTTGTCAATGTTCTTCGTGTTGAACGCACATGGCTCTTATTTCGGTAAGTTGTAAACTGTTGTTATTTTTATTATTAACTAGTTGACCCGACAGCAGTTATCTTGTCAAAATATGTTGACATAGTAATGTGGAATGCTATGTAGCGAAATTGTCAATCCGTTATTTTGCCCTACAATTGTGTTTTTTAATTTTTCATTATATATTATATTGATAAATTATAGCCTAAATGTTACCGAGCTATAATACCTATAACATAACAAAAAAACTTTCATCAAATTCCGTCCAGTAGTTTTATTATATAGACTAATTACCTGTACTTCTGTATTTAACTAAACATAATTAAATGCGATGGTTTACCCACATTTATGCTGCAGATATTTGTGCGTTTTGTACTTTACGGGTCGTGCCGACGCGACGAACGTCTTTACAAACACATAACAAAGAAACTACTCATGCCGGCAATTAGGGTGACTCAAAGAATACGTCTATTTTTCTCATAATATAATATATTCTATCATTACTTTAGTAATAAATTATATTTACTTTGCTTCAAATTAACCAAAATAAAACTAAAGTAAGCAGCACTAAATACGGTTATGAAAAATTAAACCTATATTACGAAAAACTGCAAAGTAGGTAAGCATTTTCACTGTAAGATTTTAAATATGGGGATCTGTCTCAGCTTCGGATCAGTTTGATCGGCATATCCCCGAGATCCATACACCTATTGGATCACACCCAGGAAAAATGCATTATTCGCGAAAGGAAAAAAGTACATAGGTCCTCTCCTGTATAACCATGATTTTTTATATGAGCTTAAAATTGAAGTACAATTCTGACAACGTGACAATTCTTAAAAAATATACAAATAAAGAAAATCCCCGTATCAAAAGATATATGAAAAATATATTATATAACTATTAAAAAATCTAGAAATAATTAATCTGAGTCCATATAATAACGATATCAACCTAGGTACTGCTTCATTTTATAATCTCTTTTGTCACTTATCGAAATAAATATGAAGTTCGTAGTCTCGTCTCTCTCTCTCTCTCATCTCCTACTGCTAGTCATGTTAATATCTAAATAATAGTCAGTGTTTGCAAAGAGTTTGCTGATAAATAATACAAAGAATTTAGATAAATACATGTTATTTATAATAATTATTCTGTATTATTAGCACATTTCAACCAACTTCAAATAGTAGAAAGTAGTTAATTTAATTATATTTTTGTCTATAATTCATTTTATTTTAACATTCTTGATTTACAATAAGGTTAACATAGACATATGTTAATAGGTTTCCATAAAATAAGAGCTTATTTTATTTCAATTATTATGTTATATAAGATTTTTATATTATATATAAAAATCTTATATAATTATGTTATAAGATTTTTGGTAAGAGGCAGTGCCACACTGCATGCTTGCATGCAGTCGAATTGGGCCGGCACGACCGGGGAGGTATCTCTCGCTTACACGAGACTGGCGTAAAGTGACAGCTGTGCTGTCGCGTTTCGTGCGGTGTGGCCCACGGAGGTGGGAGGAGAAAGGAGGGCAGCGCATCTGTATAGCCTCTATGCGGATGTTTGTGGGCGTCGGTAGTCATGAAAATAGCTCCGGCTGCTCGTTTGCCCTCCTATATTATAAAAAAAAAATGATATACAAGAGTAAATGTATGATTGCAGATGACGTCCAGCTTTCAATAGATTTGCGTGAGTTCCCATCAGCAATAATAATAGACGTGGCACCGAAGGAGGGGGCAGCCCTGAGAGATGTGCCGGTACTGCGCGGGAAGTGTGACCCCAAGAAGTGTGACTTGTGGTGTAGGTCTATGCTTATGGTGACCGGGGTCTGCAGAGAAAATACACATCGAAAATGTAGCTGCTATTATCACTTCAATGTGGCAGCCCCATCCCCCAACCAATATAAGCAGCCTAAGTGGCCAAAAATCTACAGTGGCCAGGAGAGTATCAAAATATTCTCATAAATTTGTACTTTATTTATGAAGTAGTGGAGTGCATTTATTTATTTATTTATTTTAAGGCACACAAACAGTTATATTTAATACATATACAAATAAATTAACAAGCATAATACAAAAACCAAAACTGTGTCCACAATTAGATTACATAAATACAGCTCCGTTAAAATGAATTCTAAGCTTATTAAGAACATACTAAAAACACACTCGCATTAAGAACATACAATATTTAATTTTATTTTGATTTTATTGCATTAAGAATAACAAATAGAAAAAAAAATAAGAGAAATAAAAAGTTGCAATCTTAAAAAGAGAAAAAAACATCATACTACAAACACACATCCTGCAATAAACATAATATGTCGCAAGCCAATTCTCTAACCCGCTGAAGTTCCACGCGGAAGGAAGGTGTTACCACTATACTTGATTTTTGTGCTGGGAATGTAACAAAATTTCCGGATCCGTGAACTGATACGCAGGCATTGCATGTAATAAAAATGAGGAGTCTATGTGATAATTGATGATTTTATATAACAATATCTGATCGCGTTCAAGCCGTTATACAGCTGTTGTAGATTTTGTGTTTTTAAATCGGAACCTTCTCTAACCAGATTTCTGCGGTCCATATATTTAATATTTTTTTTATTTATGTCTTCTATCTCCTTAATATATTTTTTTATATTGGGAATTCCAAACAACTGAGCAATATTCTAGGAATGGTAATACAAGCGATTTATACAATGTTATAATATATATACATATATAAGATTATTATTGTAAAAATATTTTTTTGGTATTTAAATTTAAAATATTATGTATTTAGCTATCGTATTAGACATAACCTGTAATGATAGTTTTTAAGTTGTGGAAAATAAATAAATAAAATATATGTTGTGAAGGTCGTGTTTTTGTACGCCGTGATACGTGATGAGTCTCCGTCAATTCTGATAAAGAGCATTGATTCATTGAAATCGATAACAGATATACGATTTTCAGAGGCGATCATGATACTACGACAATGGGTCGCATAAAAAAAGACGGAGGAGGTGTCATAATCGCGATTCACAAGAAGTAGGTACAGTTCTAGCAGGCTTTCGGATCTTGAAAGTTCTTGCGAAGAACTGTGGGTTTAAATTGAAAGAGCTAATAATAAATCATTGTGCTTTTGTGCTGTCTATCTCCTCCAATGGACTCTAAATATATGGACGATTTCTTAAAAAACCTCACTATTATTTATCAAAATAAAATATCATCAACATATTTTCTACTGATGCGATTTCAATATACCACTAATCATTTGGCAATCAACACAGAGTAGCAGTGATTACTCAACTCAGACTTCTAATAACACAATAGTTAATAACTTTTTAGATGTATTTATTATCTTTTTGTAATTTACATCAATACAACCCGATACGTAATGCACACAACGTTACACTTGATCTCGTCATATCCAATTTTTCAATTTTCTCTGTAACTCTCTATAGACTCTATAGACTTCCACCATCCTGCATTAGTAGCAAACATAAAAAATTCCGACCAACGAATGTTAAAAAGTCACTTCTCTGCCTCTCTCAATTTTAATATATGTAAGTTTGATGCCGTCAACGAAGATCTATCTCGGGTAGACTGCGTACCATTACTAAGCGCTGCTCTTTCAATAGATGAGGCTGTCGATAAATTTTACAAAAAGTTTATGACTTCTGTATAGTCGCATACTGGATAAAACAAAATCGAACAAATACCCTATCTGGCTTTCTAGCAGTCTAATTAAATCTCTAAATAAGAAAGCTAAATATCACAACAGATTTAAAAAATACAATAATGAAAAGGATAAAGTGACGTTCGACATTATCAGGCTTATTTGTGACGAGCTTATATTAAAATGCTATAAAAAATTTAAAAAATCAGCAGCAGATAAATTACACGGTAACCCAAAGTTTTTTTTGTGATAATAGAAGGTCGAACACTACTTCTATTCCCAGTAAACTGATTTCTGAAAATAACACACTGCACATGGGGGGCGGGAAATAAGCAACTTATTTTCGATAGTATTCGATAGATTTCGATAGTTTTATACTAATTGATAGTGAGTTAAAATTCCAGCAACACATAAATACGCTAAGTAGCAGAATACGCAAACTGATCTATATTTTTAAAACTTTAAGACATGTTGCAGACGCTAAACTAAAACGATCAGTCTACTTTGCTCTCGTACAATCCCTACTCAACTACTGTATCACCATCTGGGGAGGAGCACCAAAGACTACATTGATCCAAGTAGAACGTGCACAAAGAGCAATATTAAAGGTCTGTTTTTCCCTTCCGTACCGCTATCCTACAGAACTTTTATTAAAATATTCAAAAGTCTTAACCGTGCGCCAACTATTTGTCCTCAATACAGTTCTAAAACAACACTCTCTACTCACCTACCAACCACACAGCGACACAAGTAAAAGGCGTTCCAACCCAGTCGACCGCCATAACACCGTTCAAACCGCTTCTTTTGTTACCTCGGTGGTATCTTAAACAACAAAATAAATAGAGTTCTCCCAATATACAATATTAACAATATTGCCGTTAGGTATATAAAATTTTATTGAGAAATGTAAAGTCTATTTTACTACGTAGTTGTATTATTTTTTTTTTTAAAGGAGGGCAAACGAGCAGCCGGAGCCATTTTCATGACTACCGACGCCCACAAACATCCGCATAGAGGCTATGCAGATGCGCTTCCCTCCTTTCTCCTCCCACCTCCATGGCCTCGAATGAGTTTTTGACTTTTTTGGATTAATAAGAAGATCATAATATATCAGCCCACTCCCTCAAGCGCTGCAAATCCCAATTAACTTCGTCAATAGCTCCAGCGATATCATTACTGGTAGGGTATTTTTAGAGCTGTAGGTCGTGCTGAAGAAAATGTTTACTCCATGAGTTGTTGCTAATTAAAAATTACTAAATTAAAAAGTACTTTATTACATTATTACTTATATTATATTAATTTATTACTTACTATTAATATTATTATATATCTATATATAATTTACATTATTTATTTTGTATATATTTTATTCATTTATTTTACATTTATAACTCTACACATATTTTTATATTTCGAGTATACCTATATCAGGGGACCAATGAATAAATAGACTCGTTCATTGCGGATGTTCTACCATATTTTACAAGTGGATATTTGTATCAAACGCGATAGAATCCGTTAGAAAAATTGTAATCATAATTATAATATTTAAGATTACGTCTAGAAACAGGAATCTTTGTAGATCCCCACTATATTATCTTTCTGTCTTCATAAAAGGCACAGGAAATGTAATAGTTGTAAGTAAACGCAATCAAAAGCTATAACCACTTATATACCGACTATCGAACTGTAATTAAAACATACATCTCACTGTAACTAATCACATGTGGTGAGATGAAAGTAATTACAGGAAACATTGCGGAATAAATATGTACAATAATTAACGAATTTTTGACATTATACAAAATTATATAAGTAAGATAAACGTGCTTTTTTTTCGCGGGGAAATGCGTTTACGCACTGCCATGGAACCTGGGTGGGATCCGATGTGTGTGTGAGGCTCGAGGCGGAGCCGAATACCCATTAAAACCCCGCGGGTGCCATGGGCCGCCTATGTTGCCGTGGTGGGGAGCCATGCGTGCCTCTGTGATCTCCAAGGTTATTCCGGATAGGGCCCATAACAGTCTGGCATGAGAGGCCAGACCAAGAGCAACCCAACTGAGTCCTCCACGCGTCCTTCTGAATCAGCAGACGGGCGCGTGGAGTGGGACGGTTTGAACAGATTGGTGGCGTGCTGAAGGCACCGCAGGGGTGTAGTCGGTATGACACACCCAAGTGTCGAGTCGGACATAAGTATAGGGCTCCGGGCTCCTAGATATCATATGAAACCTTAATACACATTATATGATTAAAAAATATACAAATGATATGCATGTGGTAAAGAAATTAAAATTAAAACACGGTCACTATGATTCGTTTCTGATTGCTGTTCCAAATAGTAAATTTGATTTTTCTATGTGCGCTGATAACTGGCCAGAACGCGATGGAAATGAGCGAGTGGATTCGGAGAGGTTGGAGAGGTTTCGGGCGCGCCGTGCCGCCCCTCAACAGACGCGAATTTTGTGGCCACACCGTATCTGAACGTTGCTCATTTATGACTCGGCCAAGGAAAGTAGGTAAATAATAATAAATATTTATTCTACCGAATGGAAGAATACATTGTATTTCTTCCACAGCCGTTAGATATTGAAAAGAATCAAACAAGAATTCGAATTTTATTTTAGAGTTTATTATCCTATGTTATATTTTATACTTAACACTAATAATAATCAACGGAAGCACACACAGTAGGCGTTGGTGCTGCACAGGCCGATGGCGTAGCCGAGACTCTTGCAGCGGCTGTTGCACTGGCTGGCGATGCAGATGCGGATCCTGTCCACGTCTCCGTACCCCTGCTGCTGCAGCTCCTCCGGCGACACGACGAGCACGTCTCGCTCACTCAACTCGCTCAGCAGCGAGGGCCGGTCGCTTTCATCTGGAACAACAGGGATTTGTTTTCTAAGTGGATAGTGAGACACTTTGAACTGGTATAGGTATAAATTTACATTAAAGATGTTAAAAACAATATGTTTATTTGGTTCTTTTGTCTGAGAATGTCTTCATCTAAACCAAACTATGTCTTATACTTCATAGTATTTAACTTCAATTATTTTGTCAAAAATAGAACAAGTAGAAAATTCAACAAGCAAAATAAAACTTACCAACTGGAACATTTTGGACCACCGCCACCAGAGTAAGAAGAAGTGAACAAGCGATGACAACCTTCATGTTTGCGTTGTAATAAGTTTAGTACAACTTGCTAAGTGTTCAATATTGTGAACTGTTATACATTCAGTAACCAATGTTTTATAATTTATAGCAAAATGTTATCTGTTGACATCAAAAAAACAAAAAAAATGTAAATTGGAACAATCCAAATGGATTTAAATTATCAATGATATTAATTCAAATTTCTTATTAAATGTGAAATCTTTATTAACTTATAGATAAAGAAAAATCGATGAGTTACAAAGTAAATGATGTCGGTCCCTACTCTACGCACGATACCCATACAGATATCAATTTAATTCAGGTGAAGTTAGTACTATAACGACTGCCGGGACGGGTGTGGTTTTGGCGTAGCTCTGTCCCTTTGCAGTGTTACCTAAAAATACCTGGAAACCCTATTTGAACCCTAATTAAATACTTCCTATCTACTTCTGTGCCATCTGGCTGAAAGTAGGAAAATATAAACACTTATAATAAATAGTAATTAAATGTTTATTGCGCAGTATCTTACTTATTTACAATTATTATTTATAAGCCTATTTTAGAATATGTACATTGTTCTTTACGGCCCGTGGCCGAAACTCTTTCATTCCATTCCCCGTTGCATCTCAATGTAATCTCCAAAAATCTAGAATCTTGTCAAACAAGAAAAATTCCCTTCTTGTTTTAATTTAAACATATTTTTCTTAATAGAAAAATATGTCAAACATAGAGGTTTCATTTGTAGCATGGAAACTCCATACTACAGTACATACACCTTTGTACTTTTTTAATAACGCGGGAAAACGTCGGACCAACGACGGTGGTGTATTAGGCGGCCCAGTCGGGGTTCGATGGAGTGTGGCGCTCGCGGCACACTATCAAGCCACACAGCAGCCCGTTCAGATCAATTCAATTATCTTCGCCCAAGAGCCGTCTGAGTTCATCTTGAGCTAGTGAGTCTCACTGCGCGAGGCTTGAAACATGGCATCAAACTTGAGTGACGCAGCCGTTGTAAGCAGCCACGGCATATACGATGGGGGCCGGTTCTTCACCTCTCGATGTGCTGAGAGGAGCTAATGATGGGGGTTTAGGTGGTGAGGGGAAAGAACAGTCAAGGACTCACCTGGTTTCTTCTTAGGCAAGCTGATGCAATGTATCACGAGGGTGTGACGCGGATTACATATTACAATATTATTTCTTAGAACTAACACACACACAGTTTAATTGTCTATTATATTATATACCGGGGCCGCCTAGTACTCACGAATTATGTGCGATTAGCGGAAATGGGAAACACGACGTTTTAGCGTTGCGCACGCGACACCGAACGTTGCAGTTGCGATATATATATATTCCTATGGGATTTCATGGGATGGTTTTCTATTTTCCACGGGATCGAAATTTACTTACTATAATACCACACACACACACACACTACCCACCATACAACAACATCAATGTGGCAGAGCGTAAAAGTATTTCTCCCTCCTCGAAACAAAAGTAATCATCTTGAAAAGCATGATTTTTATTCTTCTGTTTCGAAGAGACGGAAATCACACGCGACCAGCTAGAAATCAGGCGCACGACAAACGGATTAACATTATCTTTGCGCCACGGGAGACTAACACCGACTATGTCCCGGTTTCGGACTGTTCTAAGAAACAGAAAAATCCCAATCACACTTCTTGTTTCATCCCTGGATTTCAACCTTTGAACTCTATGGCGGAACATCCTTACCACAAGGCAGTATTAAAATTTGCAAGCTAAATAAAGGAAACCCCCGTATCAAAAGACTAGATCTCTGAAAAGTAGAACAGGCTATCAAAAAGTCTAGAAAATATAATCTACCTTCACCCAATATCGATATTAACCTACAAATACACAGCGCTCGACTATAAATACATGAGTAATTACTGCTTTATTTTATAATTTCTTTGACTTGTACACTGACTTGAAACAAACATGAAGTTCCTAGTGTCTTCTGTACTGCTTGTCACATTACTAGCACTTGTGCAGAGTGCTCCAGCTGGTAAGAATAAATTTTCAAAGTTCTCAACTATCATAATATCTTTAAATATAATTTAATTATTCTCTATTAAAACTATTTAAAGCATATAAACATGTATTTTCTTCTGCATTATTAGCTTTTTTATTTTCAATATTCATTCGGCCTTGCACTTTAAATTATCAATTGATTAGTTATTAGGAAGAAGTAGTGCCATGCAGGGTGCATGACACTACATCCTCCTATGCAACGGAATTGGGCCGGCGGGACTGGGGAAGTACCTCTCACTCACTCGATACCGGCGTAAAATGACCGCGTCGCTGTCGCGTTTCGTGCGGTTTGTGAGTAGCCGGTGGCCCATTGAGGAGGGGGGGGGATGTTAAGAGGGTAACGCATCTGTGTAATAATCATGCGAATGCTTGGCATAATTTCGCGTTTGCCCGCATTTTTTTTTCACGGGGAAATGCATTTACGCACTGCCACCGGATCGATTGTGAGTTCCAGTAGATGTGTCTGGGACTCCCGAATAAACCGAATACCCACTAAAACCCAGCGGGTGCAAACGGCCCTTAAGCTATAAAAAAATATATACCTATATATTTTTGGTACCTTATTTAATTTTATGTGTATATGTTTATTATGCAATTATTAATTTTCGTCATAAAGGTGTTTTTTTATTAATATCATAAATACATTATCATATTATTACAGATGAAGTCGAGCGTCCAGCACTTTTGAGCGAGCTGTCAGAAGCAGTTATACACGTACTGACACCGGAGGAGATGGCAGCCCTGGGATATAGTGATGTGCCGCTACTGCGTGAGTGTACCGCCAGTCTGTGTAACGTCACGTGCAGGTCCCTCGGATATAGGTACGGGGTCTGCAGCAGCGGACGATGCGTCTGCTATCGCTAGAATATCTTAGTATATTGTACTTTTATTGTAAGACAGATTATAATCATTAATTAAAGACTGAGTTATTTAATGTGTCTTCTATTTAATTTTTGTTCGTCACACCTTTTCGAGTATTTGACTTAAAAACGCACAAATTCTTAATAATGCATGAGTCATGACAATATGCTTAAGAGGTAAGCTAGTATTCAGAGCAGACTAGTGTTGCTACTTGCATCCATACGGGGCGACAGCGGTCAATGTTGTGTTTATGATAATATTGTTGCAGGGACTGTGAATGAAAACCTAAAACTGTTGTGTGTTTAGGTGTGTTAGTTCCTCTAAAGTCATAACTGTACGCTGTACAAAATTCCATTATCATTAGTAAGTTATTCTACTCGATAGAAGTAAAGCAAATGAGAGGGTCTCATTAAACATTCCACTAAATAAATTAGCAGGTATTGGATTTAGAGGTGTAGCGCATGATTGATTTTGCTCTTATCTGAAACCTCGCGCACAATACGTAGAAATTGAACACCGTAATTAACAAACTCGAGAAACTTCGCATGTTCGTTCCAAAAAAAAGGAATAAATAGTTCCATGTCTCAAGGCAGTGTTCACTGTACAATACAATATATGAAAATGTTATAATTGAAATGCATAGAGCTTGTATGTAAAATAAAACATATATTACAATATCATAATAATATAAAATATTTATAATAAGTTGTTAACAGGATACCATGTAGGAACATAATTTGAAAATGTAAAATCTTCATCCCTCACTCATGATCGTAATATTTTTTTGAAGTTGAAGAAGTTTAAGTCATGGCCTGTCCTTTTTCACTCTCTTAACTTAGTTGCTAGTGAAGTTCTATTGAATGCGCTAATCTCTTAAGCCGCTCGTCGTATATCGGAAAGTTATAAGTGTGTCGAGGGTCTTAAAATTGTATGGTTCAAGGGCAAATGTCAATCTTCTTCAAAGCAGGCACAGCAGCCTATTTGTCATGATCCATACTCCATAACCTAATGAGTTGTTATTGAATAAAACCAAGACAGCTGATATGTCTGCTCGTATCTGTATATAGACAGCTACTGAAAGTAATCATCATAGATTTTTTGGATTGTTTCAAGATATTGGCTAAATATTTGGAATCAGGAAAGCCTTGTTGAAAACGGGCCATACGTGCTTAATAAATAATGTTTGCAACTATTTTGGAGCTTAGTTGATCTAAATACCGGCCAAGTGTGAATTATTACCGATATAAATACCGGCAAGAGGTACGAGCATCGCTATTTGCAAAATTTGACAAACTTATATTTACCGCCCGCAAATAAGTTTTTTGTGAACTCGTACATAGTTACATTTTTCGTTCATTTAATACAATATATTAAATGAACGAAAAATGTAAGTATGCCATGAGGTTTTAGGATGCCAGTTAAATTTTCCAATTATTGTACTCATTTATTTCGCAATTTTTCCTGTAATTTCTTCTCTCTCTCTTTATCTCTCTTCTTCAACCTATAGCCACCCACTACTGAGTGAAGGTCTATTTAATTTTTATTAATAATTTGTTACTTCTCACCAAATGTTGAGATATATATAATTTAATAGACAAGATATACGCATAATCAGTTATATCTTTTGACTGCGTTAACTTAGAATAGAAATCCATAGGATTTCTTTTCTTCAAGGAATTTAAAACATCAGCACTTAAACATGAACCTACGAGTCCTGGTCAGGGTTCGATGGAGTGTGGCGCCCGCGGCACACCATCAAGCCGCCGAGCAGCCCATTCAGATCAATTATCTTCATTCAAGAGCCGTCTGAGTTTACCTCGAGCTAGTGAGCCTCACCGCGAAAGGCTTGACATATGGCATCAATATTGAGGTAGTGCATGGAAAATAAACTAGTAGTTTTTATGATTAAGATTCTTTAAACGGATTCTATCGCGTTCAATGCAAATATCCACTTGCAGAATATGACGAAATCTCCGCAATGAACGAGTCTATCAATTCGTTGGTCCCCAATAGTAAGCCAGATCGATTCACCAACTTATAGATTGGCACAGCATGTTGCAAAAGTA
>LUGF01003529.1:84213-95678 GCA_001625245.1 Calycopis cecrops | reverse complement strand
CTCCCCCCTATAGTATGACACAAAGTAAGAAACAATTTAAATGGCACAGTATTAAATATTAAATAATATACTATAATAAAATACTATACTAGCTTACATTTTAAAAGTAAGAGATATGAAGTGTGCACAGTGACTGATCGACATGAAAACGGTTCCGACTGTTCGTTTGCCCCCTTATACTATAAAATGTATATAAAAAATACTAGCTGCGCCCCGCGGTTTTACCCGCGTAAATTTAGATCGGTTTACCCGCGTAGATAGAAATAGGAAATCATCCCAAGGCGGGATGCCTTTTTTTCGGGAAAAAAAATATCCTATGTGTTTAATCAAGTTACCCTCTATGTGTGTACAAAATTTCATGAAAATCGGTTCAGCAATTTTTGCGTGAAGTAGTAAAAAACAAACAAACAAACCTACAAACTTTCGCATTTATAATATTAGTAGGATTGTTTCACGACTACTTCAATAGGTGAGTAATACTAGTCTAACTTATATTCGGGTGTGTATATAATATGTCTAGCGCAGGGTAGTGTACAATGTAGATTTCTGTGTGCGCTGCAACTGTCTGAACGGTTCGAAGGATTTCAAAATATGAGGTCACGTAGGTTCTTAATGAACGTAAACGACAACGCATGTGAACACAAGTACTGGTAACATTAAAATATATATTAAGCTGTCGAGTTGTACTTTTTCAATTTAATGTTTGATTATTTACTCATATTGCTTAGTACTGAAGTAGCTAAGCTAGAACATGCCCTATAGATTGGCTCTTCGACGGGACGCGTAGATAACTAAGTTAGTCTTTAAGATCCCTTTCTCAAGTAGTACAATTACTTGTAAATACTATGTTACCTATACATAATTGTACTAAAAACTTGTGTGAGAACAACGGGACAATTCTCTTGTACAGGGTTTGCTACGTCATAATCAGTCCCATGACATCCACATTGAAATATATTTATTTCATCGCTTGTTTTTAATAACAAAAGTTTTTGAAGTAAAACCTCTTTACGCGCGCTTGACTTGGGGAGTAAGCTGATGAATGCGTGACGTGAGCGTTACGAAAATTGTGATCGGGCGAGGCGAAGGGAAGTTGCGAGGGAGATGTAAGTTAATGAAGACAGAAATAGAGAGGAGAGGAGCAAGAAAGAGAAGTGCGCGCGCACATTTTATTTCTCTCCTTCACATAGCCAGTTATGTTCCGTGTATGCGGTTTGACTTCAGTCTAAAGCACACACATTTATTAAATATTATTATAAATTGACCCACAGTCCACAACGCAGCATATGAATTGCATTGTATTGAAAAATATAACAGAGAACAGTAATATAATATTCCGTTCGACTCCGATCATAAATAACACACTGACAACTCGACGCGGGCTTTTATATCTCCATACTCAGCGGCCATCTTTCTTTTTATTTTGTGCCAGCAATAACTGACAGGTCCGCGCCGCCGAAAACATTTCTGTATTTTATTAATTGCACTACTTTATCGGTTACTTTCGTGTTTAATTTTTCTCATCATTTTCTTGGTCATTCTAATGACCAAGAGGGAAACGCTCCATTGCAACGCCTGCATATCGCTGGATAGACGAGTGTCAGAAAGATCTGAGCGACGTGCAGGTGCCTAATTGGCAGTCTGTCTCGCAGGAGAGGGAGTAATGGCGTCGGAGGCCAAGATCCACTTCGGTTCACTGCGTCGGCGAAAGTAAGTAAAAAAAACATAATCCTTATTAAGCAGAATTAATGCACTTATTATTTACTAAGCAATATAATAATACAATACAATAATATTAAATAAACCCCGCAATAAATCCTAATATTTTTTTTTTGATGGACCTCTTACAGAGGGCTGGCATAATTAAACACTGTCGAATTTTTGTTCATCGGACTAGTGAAGACTATTTGTCTTCTGGTTTAGGGAGACGGTAGGGGAACAGACCCGCCTCTTTTCACGCAGCAGTTTGGGGTACAAGGTACTTTTATGTTATTTATGTTACATAGACTATAACCTACTTTTGTGTCAAATTTCATTCAAATCATTTCCGTTTGCAATTGAAATCTACAAACTATTGAATAGTCTAGTTCATGTACTTGTCTAGTTCAAGCTGTCCTTTTTTTTTAATTTACCTGGAGATATTTATTATTTGTCCAATACATAAAGAGCATCTCAAAATCCTCGCATTGCTGCAGATGTTGAAGAATGTTGGCAAAACAGTGTTAGTGTTAATGTAGCAAGACACAGTTAAGTAATGTACTAGCGAATTCAAAGTCGATAAAAATGCAAAAATTCTGCGAGCATATCTCCATCTCTTACAGTTGACTTACTATAACCGCTTTAATTATGTTCAAATTTTTAATTAAAACATTACGTTTGAAAGCTATTTTCTTTAGTTAAGTATTAACTCTTATCTAAATAAATATATTAGTTAGCTTAGGCATTAAAAGCAGATTAAAACTGCCCTTTACACTATATTGCAATCAGATGAATAGTTTTTGAGATATCGCCATTAGAAGTAATTAAAAGCAAAACATTTAAGGCTCGGCGAATCAGCGCCGGCGTTCATTCCTTGAGATTCTTTGAGGAGTCCCTTCAATTTCACCAGGACCCCATTATCAGATCGTGACCTAGCAAAAAATATTCCGAAGTATTGAGAACCTCTTCCATTTTTGAAGTCTGAAATCCAAGCGGGCGAAGCTGCGTGCGGAAGCTAGTATAATATAAAATATATCTATGTAGGTAGGTATAATGTAATTGTATGTATGTTTATGTAAACGTACATACAATTAAATTAAGAATATATCTAAACGTATCAAACAACATTATTATATAAATGTAATTTTCAATCTACTATAGTAGGCTTAAAATTACTTAATACAGTAGGCGACGACTCGGCTTTTAGTTCTTGTCAACTCATACGAGTTGGCGACGCGGCGTATTGTGTTGTGAAAGTTGCTATCTTCCTATTTGCTTGTAGCCACTCTTCTAGAAAATTCACAAAAGCTTGGGATCGGATGGAAGAGGAAGCGTTTTCAAATTACAATATTTTGTGTTGTTTCAACGACGGATTAGGAATGTTCAGAGGCAGTAGGGCAGTCCCCAAAGAGGAGAAGTCTGGCCTTTTCACCAAGGCCAGACTCGCTGGAGGCATCCTGTAACTTGCAGATCCATGACCCTTCAATTATTATGGCAGCTGAAGGCACAGGGGTTTAGTCGGTATTGCACTGAGTATCAAGTAAGACATAGGTCTAGGGGCACCCCGGGCTCCTAGGTATCATACGTAAATGTGTTCCCCTGTACTTCTCCCTCTAGCTGACGTGACTTGTACCACACTGCTCGTTGGCCACACAACAGACTTGTCTCGTGCACAATAAGTACTGCAGCGCTCCAGCGGGGTTTATTTCACAAAGAGTTAGATGAAATTACGTTACACAAACAAACACGACTAATAATAAACTAATTTTAAATTTGAAATTCATTACTGTTTTATAAAGCATTTTTGAAACTGAATAATCCATTAACAATTATACATATTAAACAACTAGTATACTTAAATATAACATTCATAGTCAAATTATAAACATATTGTTATATCAGGGCAGTAATTTGAACATAAACTTTAACGTCATATACTGTAATAAAAATGTTTTTATTGCATTAAATGATGAAAAGTGCAAGGGTGAATAAAGTACGTACTTATACTTAAACTTAAAGTAAGTACTTAATAAAATGTTTATCGTCTTCAAAATGCGCTCCACAAAATTATTTTGTTTATTAGGATTCTTAAATAAGTCTAAAATAAAGTCATATACATATAATAAACGTTATTGTGTCGTATCGTTCTGAATTAAACTGGGCGCGGCGGGAGACTCGGAGACATTTAGTTTTAGTGTCCAATAAATACTTTGTGGTTTAATGAAATTCGAACAGCCAGCCAGAACTTGTAATCGAAGCTTGAACGCGAAATTTCTGTTTGGGGTGAAAAGTCAATGCCGTATTAGATCTTTTGAGGGCGACAGAAGAAATTAAATATTGACAAATTTTGCAAATATTATAATTTGGGCAGAAATTACTTTTCTAGCTTTCTTGCGCCAGACGGACATGCCTACCGACACACGCAGAAATTGTTGCTTAATTGGTATGCAGATGTGTGACCCTCCTCCGCCTTCCCCTTAATGGGCCTGCCCTTTATGTGATGTAATATCCTGGTCCTACAATGTTATAGTCAAAGAGCGTTCAAATATCACTACCTCCCTTTGACTAGAGCGCCCGATGCACACTTGAAATACCGCTTTGACCGCGCGACACATCAGACCAGACACGACAGAAAATATGTGCATAAAGAAACAGATATTTCTCATGTTTTAGCCTCGCATTCCACGCTCTTTTAAAAGCTTTAACGCGAGCTTTTGAAGGTCTCAATAGCGCTCTCTTAATACCACTACAAAAAGTATACTTAATTAATGTAATATTTATAAAAATAAAGAACAATGCTCAAAATGTAAGGGATATAAACCCACCATAGCATTATCTTACATTTAGCCATTGATTTTTATGATGACTCCTATGGAGTATTTACTTATTCATTTTTACCTTTAATATGATTAATACTTCGTTTTCACCGGGCATGAGTTTTTGGGCATTTTCCTTTACAAATACATTTCATTTAATAATACTTCTAGTTTTGACTCGAGGTTTCACCCGTAAAAACACGCTATATTTTCGAAAATCCGCCCTGTCTACGGAGCAGTCAGGTCAAAACACTGTATAATATATTGTATTGTACAATAACAATAACGTTGAGACAATGTTGGGAATTTATTAACGTAATATTCTTTATTAATACTTTGTAACAGTTCCGGGACTAATATAAGTGATATCTATAGTATTTTTTTTTTGTTTTCGCGGGTAATTACTTCTGTATCCCTTACACACAATAATAACTTTACTATTTTATCATACAGTTCGCACGCGCCACCCGCAGAGACATGTGCGGTCGTGTCTGCCACTCTAGAATAGGACTTTTAGTCACCAATGCAGAATAGGCCGAAGATGATGATGATGAATAATATTTATAGCTTCAGTAGATAACATAGAAGTATTTCATATACTAGTATATAATGTAGAAATATCTTTTTAAAATACACTACTAGTACGGAAGCTTATCTCATCGAGAGCACTTAGGAACTTGAAGAGTTTTAATGGAATCAAGTTGTTTATCAACCTTGTACTCGCTGGGTTTTGGCGTCCCTTTATATAAATTCTTTTTCATCCGGAACACATAAAAAGGATATATACATTAATTGAGCTAAATTAAAATAAACTTTGTAATTCACTACCCGCGTTTTCACCCGCGTTTAATTTCTAAGAAATGCATATAAATTTCAACACCCTATTTCACCCCCATAGGGGTTGAATTTCTTAAGATCCTTGCGGATGCTTACGTCATTAGATCTACCTGCATGCCAAATTTCAGCCCGATCTGTCGAGTGGTTTGGGCTGTGCGTTGATAGATGACTATATCCATCTTTGAGTTTTATAGTTTTTAGTATATAGATATAGATTTTCACTTCCCTTGTTTTGCTATAGACGCTACGTTTAGATATTAAAATCCAAAATATGTCACCCAAGTACAGTAAAAATATACATTCTATTTCACTTTTATAGGTTGTAAAGTATTTATTAATAATTTAATAAAAGAAATGTCCTAAATAAGTTAAATAAAAAATACTATTTTATATAACTCATCGATTTGATAACAACCTAATCGATAAATCACGAAGATATTTAATTGGGTCCCAAATATCTTAGCAGCTTGATCAGATAGAGATAAGAGGAGCGGACAGAAGCCATTAGGATGGACTACAGGGTACGGAAGCCGCTCCAAGCTACCAAGATACGATCGCCGTTCTCGGCAGTTTTCTGATAAAATCAGTCTCAATTCATTTCATAATAATGTTATTTTGGGTAATTTTGAAAAGATTGTGATCTATATTTATGCCAATAGTAATTTGTGAATTCCTTTTAGGACGAAGTATTAAAAACATAAATATAAAGTTAGTAGGTTTTATAATATGTAATTCTCTGTCTCCCTCGCTCTATTTCTCTCTCTCCTTAGCATTATTACCATCTGATTGTGGGGTCTGGTTACTGTCTATTTTACATGGACTTCATAAATCCTAATTTAAAACTATGCTACTTGTAAACAGCAAATTATTTCCTGAATGCACACTTTTGATGAGTACGGACACCCATATACATGCATTTTGCTATGCAGAAGTATCTTATAATATGTATATACAGAAATACTTCTGAACTTGACACTTATGTCAAGTGGTAGGTTACTTTCCCTGTGGTGCCGGTCCTATTCGGCTGCAATACATAATGACTAGTGCCACACACACACACAAGCTAAGCATAAAACATGTTAAACCCATGTTGGTGCGTATGGATATATTTGTGTAGTACATGGAACCATCAAATCCAATTCCAATTATCATTCACACTGTTATTAATGGTCAACGCACACATATCAACTCGGAAAGGGGACGTAACCGTATCGCCTTTCGCCTAGCCGTCCACCAGGTGGTGCCGTGTCGGTATCACTTGTACGTGAACTCGGTTACGGCTAAGCGAGCCGTAAGCGCGTTGATAGCTGTTCGGTTGCCTCTTCCCAGGCGAGACGATTACGTTACGTTTGCCATTAGTGTGGGTTACAGCATGGAATTTAATGCAAAGAATATTGGACGGCTCGAGGTGATATGGTTAAGATCCTTTTCCGAGTTCATATGTGTGCAGTGACCTTAGCAGTTAATATTATGGATAGGCTTTTTCCAGCTCCATCTCAACCTGTAAAGGCTCCACTACACTACTCGCGAAGATGACCGAGGCTAGGCGAATACGTGAGTGTGGAGGGGCACCTCGCTTTACTTCGTCCAACTTTAACTCGCCTCGGGCTTCCATTTGTTGTCGATTTTTGTGCCCGAATCAAAGGACTCTTCGCAAGATTGTCTGATGGTGGGCACTTTATACTTCGGGTAACTCCGAGGAGCTATTCGACGAAGCATCAAAGCGAGTAGTGTAGTGGACGCTTTAAATGCTCAGCATGCTCTCACTGTAGGATTATTTTAACATGTCGACGATCGCCGATAACTAAATAAATATACGGACATCTTTAGGCGTCAGTTGATATGAAAACTTGGTTTGTCCCCCTACTCTACAATATAAAAAATACTTGCACGTGTTTTATTCACAATTTCAATATTAGTTTTATTTACGTCAACTCTGAAATTAATTTTATCCTTTAGACAAGAAAACAGCAAAGTAATTAAAAGTAAATTTCAAAGATGGCTGCATCGTTTATCAAAAGGTTTTTAGAACTAATTAAAACTTTTCTCGACTGATTAATAAATTAAAAAACACATTATCATAATATTATACTTTCGTTGGAGATTCTATTATCGAAGTTTTTTTTTTGATAAGACGATAACCTTTACATACGCTACCAGGTAGCCCAGGTGGCTCAATCTGGTACGGTGTCGGTTTCGGCTATTGGGTAGCCCCTACCGACTAATCCCTGGGTATGGTACGGGTAGCCCCGTCCTGCATATCCTTGGAGATCATAGAGGCACGACTGTCCAATATCAATATCCTAGCAATCATCCTAAATGCTTTAACAGTCATTAAAAGATTCCGACTACTAGTTTGTCCTATCATACAAAAAAAAATAACCAGAGACCAGTTAATGGGAAAACTATTTTCAGACAGTTCACGATGGATGCGAGCGAGAGGATTAGCGTTAATGGAAAGAAGTCTTAAGCCGATAATGGCTAGCGATAATAATAAAATTGGAATAATAATATTAAAAAAATTTAAAAATAACCCAAGAGAATATGACAAGCAAAAGCATGTGAAGTAGTAACCTGTCAATGGTGTCAGCGCGTTCACGACCACAGCGGTGCGAATTGCGGCGCGGTGAGCGGATCGTCTGTCTCTCTCTCTCACTCGCGCGTCGAGTATCGAGTGAAAGAGAGACAGACGATCCGCTCACCGCGCCGCAATTCGCACCGCTGTGGTCGTGAACACCAGTGTTACGCTTTATTTACATATAAACCTTCCTCTTGAATCACTCTATCTTTTAATAAAAACCCCATCAAAATCTGTTGTGTAATTTTAAAGATCTATGCATACAGACACACAGACGGCGATAAGCGACTTTGTTTTATACTATGTAGTGAAGAGGAAATTATTAATGACAAGTTAAATAAATGGAAGCTATTTTTTTTTGCCAGTTCTCTCGTCTTCTCCACAGATTGTTAGTTTTTCGAAATATTTATTTTCTATAGAACTTGTAGTTGAAGTTCGCTGTACTCATCTGTTTGAAATTGTGACTGGGCGCTGAAATTACGAAGTTTGATTTTGCTGGATTGTAGAATGTTTTCTATAACTAGCTGGTGCCTGCGACTTCGTTCGTTTAGCGAAGTAGTGTTTAAATCAAAGTGATTTGTTATTGTTTGCTTGAAGTGTGCCGAAATTCCGATTTCCCGTAGGAATGAGCGATTTTACTGCAGTAAAAAGTGTTTTTGATGAAAGTGATGTTAACCATTTGATGACCAGGTTTAGTATCTATACACCACAAAAGGTTTCATTCGAATCCGTCTAGTAGTTTCGGAGATTAGCCCGTAAAACAGACAAACAGCTATACAAAAAGTAAAAAAATCATTGAAGTGTTCTAATACTATTGTAATATCGCCTCCAATTAGTTTCTCGTAAATATATTCAATGTACAGACACGAATTTCACTGTTTTACTATAATATGTATAGATATAGATATAATGTTTGTCTTTAAGCTTGTATCTAGAGGTACAACTCTGTTTGTGTGGAATGAATTCAGCCTTAATGCAGCCTGGAAAGCTCTTATACTTAGAATACCATTTGAGAACCACTGTTTCAGCACTGGATGGAATGAGTCATCTTTATTTCTTAACGATCTGAATAAATTGTTGCGCTTGCAGAATATTACTTTTCTGTACTCGACTGACGCCATATTGAAGATCTATGTCACGTTCAGCTGAATGCTTTTGGAAAAACAAGCCTTAGCAGATAATGCTCTTTGGGGCCAGGGGTTAAGTTGGGAACCTGACCCTATTGCACGGCCCCGACGTCGGAAGGGGCGAATCTTAGCTGTCGGATTAACCCCACTATTTTGGAGAAGTCCGGTCCTTTAAGGGTGCTGGCCAGTCGCCGAGGTGCCCTGTTGCTGACCAAAACATCAAAATATCAAAGACAGAATCCTTTTCTGAGATGGAGGCGTCATGACTATACCTATTCTATGTACATGTAGTAAAAGGTAGTGCCCCGCTCTAACTTTTAAATTAAGAGAGATAAATCTTAAAAATATATATGCTGTAGATCTGATTGGAAACTTTCAACGAAAATTAGTTTGAGCAAAATATCACTATTAGTTTTTAAGAAAAAATACATTTTCAAAAAACGCAAATACTACTTTGTTCTTCATACAAACGCTATGAAAAACCAAGTTATTTTTTTTTCTAATAAAAAATGCCGCAGAGACGTACGACGTAGGTACGGAACCCTTGGTGTGCGAGTCCGACTCGCGATTAGCCGGTTTTTATTCTTTAGTAGTTTTTATATAATAATTAGCGAGTCTTCCCAAGTCAGAAAACGCTGCGCTAAACGCGTCGAGCGTCGTACAGAGCTTAGCAATAAGTGGTGAAATTAGTACAAGAGTAAATTACGATACTGCCGGCTTGTCGAGATCTAAAACAGGCCAATTTCCAAAATAATTACACCAATTTGATATAATCTGGATACTTGCTCCGAAATTTATTATGGTTGCTTACGTGTATTCGTCAGATTCTGTTTCTCCCAGAATCAAAGAACATAATTAGATTTTATTTTATTTTATTTATTTGGAGAACATACAGAAACAATTACATGCTAAGTCACAATATTAAGTTACTAATCTATAATTCACAATTGTTTCCTTGGAGTCTCACTAAGAACATACATTGTTTTTATTGATTGTAATTGATTGTAAAATGAGAGCAATGTAACAGAAATTATTATTGTCTACATGCATAATTTCTTTACTTTATTTTTATAGACATGTCGGGAGCACGAAAACATATCAATTTCATTAAAATAACAGTTGTTTTGGACACACATTCTGTGAAGTGGCGCACGTTGACCAATGTTTGTCCTAGTCTTTTCTATGTGGAAGAGATTTTTAGAGCGAGTTATTTTGGATGGTGTTCGAAAATAAGAAATTTAAGGCCAACCCACACGTACCATAACCACACCACATTGCGGCGTCAAAATGTAGTCAAGCTGTGGCTACGTGTGAATAGTGTCGCTGCAACTTTTTGTAGTTGTGTTTCCGACAATGTCGATTTGGTTGCGTTGTGTATGCGATGTCGTTGCGGTTTTATCAGTTTCACACAAGTGGTCGATAATGAAGGCAAAGTGTGGTACGTGTGAATAGTCTTATTCATTTTCAATACACAATATGAGCTCGACAACGTGGTGTGGTTGTGGTGTGCTTGTGGTGGTTGTGGTTCTTGTGCGTTGGCCCTTAAAGTGTAAAAGCTATTGTGATTTTGATGCCCCGGAACTAATTCTAACCAAAAACAAATTATATCTATGTACTATACTAGTTGCCGAACTTCCATCATTGGATTTCTAGAATACGGAGGCAAAGCAGCAACCGGAGCAATATCCTGACGACCGACGTCCATAGACATCCGCACAAACGTCTCCTCCCTCCATGGGCCACCAGCTACTTACACACCGCACGAAACGCGACAGAACATCAGTCACTTTACGCCGATTTCGTGTAAGCGAAAGGTACCTGCCCGGTCGCGCGGCCCAATTCGGCTACATGCCTTGGGACCTTCAAGAAAAGAGCTTATTCTTTCCTCAAAGGTCGGCAACGCATCTGTTAGACCTCTGATGTTACGGATGTCTGTGGGCGTCGATGTTCACTTTACATCAGGTGACTGCTCGTTTGCCTCCTATGCTATAAAAAAAAATGCATGTAGCGTGACCACCAATTCCTAATCATATGCATGCATATAGCGTGGCACTACCTCTTCCTAATCATATGCATGCACGTGGCGTGGCACTACCTCTTCCTAGTTGCCGAATTGCCTTTAATTCTCTGGCGGAGCTCACTTCGTGCTGGCTCTATATTTGTCTCAGACCTGTGGTGAGCTCGCACTCGCGCTATTGTGTGTCTGTCGACGTGTCCCAGCTTCACGCGTGCTCTAGTAAATAACGTTCTGTTGTTTGTTTGTTCTTCACAACACAGCTGAATTGTTAATGAAACAATACACGTTAAAGAAGTGAATTTTTAATATTATTAGGGCCTAACGAAGCGAGCACACCAAGCGTGACGCTGCACGCTGTGCTGTCGCGTTTTGTACGGCAAGAGACACTAGAC
>LUGF01003529.1:71290-82438 GCA_001625245.1 Calycopis cecrops | reverse complement strand
ATTGTAATATCGCCTCCAATTAGTTTCTCGTAAATATATTCAATGTACAGACACGAATTTCACTGTTTTACTATAATATGTATAGATATAGATATAATGTTTGTCTTTAAGCTTGTAGCGAGAGGTACAACTCTGTTTGTGTGGAATGAATTCAGCCTTAATGCAGCCTGGAAAGCTCTTATACTTGGAATACCATTTGAGAACCACTGTTTCAGCACTGGATGGAATGAGTTATCTTTATTTCTTAACGATCTCAATAAATTTTTGCGCTTGCAGAATATTACTTTTCTGTACTCGACTGACGCCATATTGATGATCTATGTCAGGTTCAGCTGAATGCTTTTGGAAAAACAAGCCTTAGCAGATAATGCTCTTTGGGGCCAGGGGTTAAGTTGGGAACCTGACCCTATTGCACGGCCCCGACGTCGGAAGGGGCAAATCTAAGCTGGGGCAAATATAGGCTGTCGGATTAACCCCACTATTTTAGAGAAGTCCGGTCCTTTAAGGGTGCTAGCCAGTCGCCGAGGTGCCCTGTTGCTGACCAAAATATCAAAATATCAAAGACAGAATCTTTTTATGAGATGGAGGCGTCATGACTATACCTATTCTATGTACATGTAGTAAGAGGTAGTGCCACACTGCATGCTTGCATGCAGCCGAATTGGGCCGGCACGACCGGGGAGGTACCTCTAGCTTACACGAGACCGACGTGGGTCTGTAAAAATGATTTTAACGTTACTAAAACCATTTTTCGTCAAAATCAATTATTTGAAAGATAGACGCTTCTAAAGTGGAAATATGACCCCCGTCCCCTTGCCCCCGCTCTAACTTTTAAATTAAGAGAGATAAATCTTAAAAATATATATGCTGTAGATCTGATTGGAAACTTTCAACGAAAATTAGTTTGAGCAAAATATCACTATTAGTTTTCAAGAAAAAATTCATTTTCAAAAAACGCAAATACTACTTTGTTCTTCATACAAACGCTATGAAAAACCAAGTTATTTTATTTTCTAATAAAAAATGCCGCAGAGACGTACGACGTAGGTACGGAACCCTTGGTGTGCGAGTCCGGCTCGCGATTAGCCGGTTTTTATTCTTTAGTAGTTTTTATATAATAATTAGCGAGTCTATACCCAAGTCAGAAAACGCTGCGCTAACCGCGTCGAGCGTCGTACAGAGCTTAGCAATAAGTGGCCATTGACACGATAGAAGAAGAAGTGAAATTAGTACAAGAGTAAATTACGATACTGCCGGCTTATCGAGATCTAAAACGCCAATTTCCAAAATAATTACACCAATTTGATATAATCTGGATACTTGCTCCGAAATTTATTATGGTTGCATGCATGTTGTTGGTGTATTCGTCAGATTCTGTTTCTCCCAGAATCAAAGAACATAATTAGATTTAAGGCCAACCCACACGTACCACAACCACACCACGTCGCAGCGTCAAAATGTAGTCAAGCTGTGACTACGTGTGAATAGTGTCGCTGCAACTTTTTGTAGTTGTGTTTCCGACAATGTCGATGTGGTCGCGTTGTGTATGAGATGTGGTCGGCCACGAGTTCTCGGCGTCGCTGGTGGTTGCGTTGTGGTTGCGACGTCGTTGCGATTTTATCAGTATCACACAAGTGGTCGATAATGAAGGCAAAGTGTGGTACGTGGGAATAGTCTTATTCATTTTCAATACAAAAATGAGCCCTACAACGTGGTGTGGTTGTGGTGTACTTGTGGTGGTTGTGGTTCGTGTGCGTTGGCCCTTAAAGTGTAAGAACTATTGTGATTTTGATGCCCCGGAACTAATTCTAACCAAAAACAAATTATATCTATGTACTATACTAGTTGCCGAACTTCCATCGTTGGATTTCTAGAATACGGAGGCAAAGCAGCAACCGGAGCAATATCCTGACGACCGACGTCCATAGACATCCGCACAAAGCTATACAGATGCGTTGCCCTCCTACGTTCTCCTCCCTCCATGGGCCACCAGCTACTTACACACCGCACGAAACGCGACAGAACATCAGTCACTTTACGCCGATTTCGTGTAAGCGATTCGGCTGCTTGCATGTAGCGTGACCACCCATTCCTAATCATATGCATGCATATAGCGTGGCACTACCTCTTCCTAGTTGCCGAATTGCCTTTAATTCTCTGGCGGAGCTCACTTCGTGCTGGCTCTATATTTGTCTCAGACCTGTGATGAGCTCGCACTCGCGCTATTGTGTGTCTGTCGCCGTGTCCCAGTTTCACGCGTGTTCTAGTAAATAACGTTCTGTTGTTTGTTTGTTTTTAACAACACAGCTGAATTGTTAATGAAATTTAACAATACATGTTAAAGGAGTGAATTTTTAATATTATTAGGGCCTAACGAAGCGAGCACACCAAGCGTGACGCTGTGTTGTCGCGTTTTGTACGGCAAGAGGCACTAGACTATAATGACATCCTACTAATATTATAAATGTGAAAGTTTGTATGTTTGTTTGTTTGTTTATTTGTTACTCCTTCACGCAAAAACTGCCGAACCGATTTTCATGAAATTTGACACACACATAGAGAGTAACATGGATTAACCCATAGGATAGTTTTTATCCCGAAAAAATGTTCCTATGGGATGCCATGGGGTGATTTGCCACGGGATCGAAATTTACGCGGGGCGCAGCTAGTAAGAAATAAGCATCAAAACTGGTGACCTCCAGTTCAGACTGTAGGAGTTCAGCGCATCGCTATTTTTTAAAGTTGGTTAATGGTGAGCAGAAATATTGGGTTTCATTTCCAGGATAAACCAAAAAGTCTTACAGAGAAGAGAAGCGATTTACAAGAAACTGTGAAGAGAAACATTTAGTAAGAGGTAATGCCACGCTGGATGATTGGGAGGTACCTCTCGCTTACACGAAACCGGCGTAAAGTGACAGCAGTGCTGTCGTGTTACGTGTGTAAGTAGCCGGTGGCTCATAAAGATGGGAGGAGGAAAGAGCGTCTGTATAAACTCTACGTTGGTAATCATGAAAATGGCTCAGACTGCTCCTTCCTTTATACATTTGCCCTAACCTTTATACATTAAAAAAGATATCACCGCGCCTCATATGAACGCTATTGTATTATTATCGAGAAATATAACAGAGAATAGTGAATATAATATTCCGTTCGACTCCGATCATAAACAACGTCAAACTGACAGCTCAACTGGCGCGCTTTTATATCTCCATACGCGGCGGCCATCTTTCTTTTTATTGTGCCAACAATAATTGACAGGCCCGCGCCACCGAGAATACTTCTGTTTTATAATACTAGTAATGCTAACCTCTTCACGGCGGTTTGTTTCGTGTTTATTTTTATCAAACTGTTATATAGCAGAAATTCTACAAATTGCAACACAATGCAAGTTGGCTGGTTAGACATTTTCATCACTTGTAGATATAGAACATTTTAGTTCCACATTATGGTTGGTAGTTAAAAAATATATATATTTTGGAAAAAAATAAGTATTTCATTTATTACATATTCTGAATTAGAATCGAGTACTGAATACCCTTATGCAGTGATGAAATTGACTCACCAGTCAGCCTGTATACATAAAAAATATCTAATAATATATTATATAATATATTGTAGTGTGTATAATATATAATAATACATAATCTAATTACACGTTTTACTGGCACTATTAAAAATAACGTAACTTTAAAATTTAAGCATAAAAGCCCGCATTAAAAGCTCACGTATAAAGCTTCTGGAAGCACGCTGAATGCAAAACTGAAACATGAAAAATGTCTGCGTCTTTTCAGCACTGCACTGCACTCCAACGAAGCTGCAGTTTAAACTCAACAAATCGGAGCGTGTACTGAAGGCTTAATGCTGCCAGTTGCATTTAATATAATCTACAGAATTACAGCGTGTAGTAGGTGCTTAATGCTGTCAGATGCATATAATATAATCTACAGAATTACAGCGTGTAGTAGGTGCTTAATGCTGTCAGATGCATATAATATAATCTACAGAATTACAGCGTGTAGTAGGGGCTTAATGCTGTCAGTTGCATATTATAATATTACTTTATTTCTGCGTGGGTATATATGAGTTGATTTTAATTAAATATTCTTGTTAAGCAGCTCAAAATGAGTAAATATAAATAAGAAGGTTTACTGCGTATATTATGTGCTCTATTCGTGGATAGGTTCATCATCATTATCAACTGCGGTTAAAACGGCCTGTTTCTATATAACGCAAAGCGACCGATCTTCTGACTCTCGCATCCGTCCGGGACCAGCCACTGCACGGAGATCTTTACCCTTGGCCTAACACTCCTCATCTTTTCTAACGGGCCCTTTGACTCCAGCATCGTCACTTCCAAAGTAGATAAAAGACAAATCAATATATTAAACAAAAACCCGATGATATCGATTTTGTCGCATAAACGCCCATTGTCCCTTATAAATGACAATAATTTTGAATCATTACGATTAATTACTACTGGACTTTACAGATCTTAGCGTTAACATTTGAAATACTTTTTACTAACAGTACTCAAATCGTTGACGATCAAAGTATATCCGAACGGCTTGATTCTCTGGCGTTACGGAGAGATGTAGGCTCGCTCTGCATTTTCTACCGTATCTACAACGGGGAGTGTTCCGAGGAGTTGTTCGGGTTAATACCCGCAGCGAAGTTTCCCTTTAAGACATCGTGGCAGAACTCCAAGTTCCACCGGCACCACCTAGATGTCCCAAAGTCTACAACTGTGCGTTTCAGGCGCAATTTCTCACCGCGCACAACATCACTATAGAACCAGCTGCCACAGTCGGTATTTCCGAACCTATACGACCTGGGGCTCTTCAAGAAAAGAGCTTACTCGTACTGAAAAGGCCGGCAACGCGCCTGCAAAGCCTCGAGTTTTGCAGATGTCTATGGGCGGCGGTAGTCATCTATCATCTGCTCGTTTGCCCCTTATCCTATAAAAAAGAAAAGCAAATATTTTCTCAATTTATTTCAATTGACACGTAATACATCACTAGGATCTGTGACAGTGATCCTCCTCATCGAGTATCTTTTGATGTATACAATGATATTGAATTTATATTTACAATAGTATTTTATTTATGTTGAACTGCCCGTGGAGAATTTTCTTAGCAAATCTTGAGCAAAAGTAATTAGACTCTGTATGTACAAAACAATTGCTTATTCTCTTATATTACAATAATATTGTTTTAGTTGGGGACGATGGTGTGCGCGGCTTCCTATTCTTCTCGAGCCATCTTTTATGCGCCCAGTATTGTGCCACAGATGTAGCAGCATCATTGCCAGCGAGAAGATCGTACGATATGCAGGTCCTTGGGCACAGCAGGCACTGGAGTAGATGCTCCATAGACTGGGTCAGATCCCGTATTCGCATTTCTTGCACTACAGGTTGTGCCTCGTAGTCCACTGCAATCACTGCAAGTGTGTATACAAGGTCCATAAAACCGAGAGGCGTTCAATAAAGTCAAATATTATGTGTATCATATTCAGGCTACACAACAATAATCAAATCAATCGGAGCAATAGTATAGCCACAGGAATTTTTCTAAGTTTTTTTCACTTCCATCAAAAGACCTCTCGTTTGTCCATTTATGCTATAACAATACTACTCGAGTAAATACACAAAACTGAACGTTTAGTTTACTTTATTCACGTAAAGTAAAGCTCACTTTGTTGAACTAAGTGAGCATTTAACAATTTGTCTGGTTGTAAGTAACAGCGGCGAGTGCTAGTTGAAAGCGTCGAGTGGAATTCTCTACATTTGTAGAGTTTGTGAAGGGGAGCGAATTTAAAACTAGGGGTGCGACATTTTAATAGGACACAATTTTAAACACCTAACTACTTTTCTTTATTTGTCGATTTATCGCATTTTTTATAATATAATGGTGGCAAACAGTGGCTTTAGATAACCACAAACTACTAATACTACTCATTTTACACCTCCGTACAAGGTACTGTGGCGACTGCACTCGTTGACGATGTCTAAGGGGGAGTATTTTGAGTGCAGCGTCACCTATATTCTTCACTATTACTCCCTAGTTATAATCTATGCCAATCTGGCTTACATGGGATATTATAAGGGAAACACGTAAGTGAGAGACACGTTTATTGTAATAATTTACAATACAATAATGACTAGTATCTAACTGAATTCTAGTTAAATATTATTTGTTCGCACCTTCCGAGTGCGAATCTCAAATCGAAAGCTAATGAAAAAATCCTACGTCTGTCAAAAGGCAGACAAAATTCAAATTCTTCTTCTAGAAGAATTTGAATATTTATTTTTTTATTAAAACTATACACTTTCAAAGGTTCTATTTGGCTGCTGCCAAAGAGTTCCTATGCCTACGTTACAGTACGCACATATATTACAATACTAGCCGAGCCCCGCGGTTTCACCCGGGTAAATTTCGATCCTGTGAAAAATAGAAAATCATCTCATGGCATTCCATAGGAACATTCTTTCCGGATAAAAACTATCCTATGTGTTAATCCAAGTTACCCTCTATATGTGTGTCAAATTTCATCGAATTCATCAAAAATCAATTCAGCAGTTTTTGCGTGGACGAGTAACAAACAAACAAACATACAAACTTTCGCATTTATAATATTAATAGGATTTACTTTAGGCGACAGCTTTTTCCACCTTGCGTTTTGTCAACATAAACCACGTACTCCACGCACAGGCGTGTGTTCAAGTAACTCAGGGTTTCTTAAAGTGGGGCCGCGGACCCCCTGGAGATCCGTGGCGTATCTGCAAGAGTCCGTGGTAGCTCAGGTAAATTTTAAAATTCTTATGCACATAGTCATTTTTACTATAATACATATTACATAAATAAGGCAAACGAGCAATCGGAGCCATTTTCATGACTTCTGCGTAAAGGTGAGCTATACAGATAAGTTGCCCTCCTTTGTCCTCACACTTCCATGGGCCACCGGCTACTTACATAGCACACGAAACGCGACAGCACTGTCACTAGGCCGGTCTCGTGAAAGCGAGAGGTACCTCCCCGGTCGTGCCGGCTCAATTCCGCTGCATGCAAGGATGCAGTGTGGCACTACATCTTCCTAAAGAATTGTATCCTAATTTCTACCTATTCAAATGCACAATAGCAATAACACTCCGTTTTACTAAACCCAAATCAATTTCAGATCACGTGGCCCAGTTTTGGTCGTAGCCAATCTCAATATAGCAGTTCAGCGGAGATTTCCGGAATAGCCAATCAGTCTGTGGAGACGCTATTGAACACAATTTGTGTATGCAAGTACGAGCCTGGAATTCAGTCTAGACGCCTTAGTCGACGAGCTTAAACAGATATCTACGATTTATTTGTAAGATATTTGTGTACACATTTTTGAAGTAAAACTTCTATACGCTCTCTTGACATGGGGGGTAATGGACATACTGACATCATACGACAAAGTAATGCTATAATGTAAAGTTAATGGAATACATACATATCTCACCTTTTTATTCATTTAAATTACACAAAATACGACTAATGTCAATTATTTATCATCAGCTAATAAAATAAATAAAAATAGCTTTACGTGCGAGATAAATACTACCATACTCAATATAAGAAAACAAATTAAACAAGGAAAACAAAAAGAAAACATGACAACAAAAAACAAAATTAACACAATATTTTAGGTTAGGAATATACCTATATTTTTATATAATATACATATCAGTGAACAGTTTTGGTTTGTTTTAGATGTACGTAACGCAAAATATAATAATGTGATGATTGAAATAAATCTCACCAAATTCATGATCATTATGTAACACATATTAATATCAAAATATTTTTCGACTCGTGCCCAAAATATGAGTCCTCATTTTCTTATAATAGGACAGATAATAAAACTTCCTCGAGCGAAACCTTTTACCAAATCTACCTCGCATATTCTTTCTGAAGATTTTATGTATAAATGTATGGAGAGTAAAGGTAAGGAGAATCATCTCATATGGCAGAAAATACGAGAAAGTGTACAGTTGTAATGCTATAAATAACGGTTCAAAAACCTTCCAGAACGGCGCTGGTGTAGATAAAGTGTATGGTATGAATGTAGTAATTGTAAACAAAAAGAAGCAAGTATGCTGAGTTTAAAAACATTCATATTATTGGCGACTAAAGTAGTTATTTATTGAACATTTCAACAACTTGCGTAGTACAAAATAAAAATAATGTGGCGCCACCTTAATTTAATATATTTCGATGGATACTTTTTTATAATGAAAGTTGATAAAAGCGAAAGGCACTAAATGAAACTACGTATACTATAAGTGACTACTGTTAATGCAAAAGTATTAAAAGAAAGGTTACGCGAAGTATTCGAAAACACTTTTTTTAAAGAATATTAATACTAAAACGTAAACATGCTTTGTACCACCGGCTACAGCAAACTGCAACCTCGCACGGAGTAAACGACCTCGGCCCCCCATTGTCGGCCGGCCTCGCGACAGCTAACGATACAGCGCGTACGAAGTGAGAAAAAACTAAAATATTCCTGTGTCTAAACTATTGCTCCGATTGATCAAATTTTTGTTGTGTAGCCTGGTTATGCCCTACACTAAATATGTGGTTTCATTTAATGCCTCTCGCTTTAATCAACCTTGTATACAGATGACACTCTTTCCCACCTCCACCCTCCATAGTTTCATGAGGGTTATGGCAAAGAATACTTCAATGTTTAATAACCCGGTATGTAAGTTATAAAAAACGAAGGAGTATCTATATAAAAAATATTCTTTATCGCTTTTTCGCGCACAAATTACGCTTGTATGATCGAAAACTTTTTTATAGTTTTAGGCTCAATTCACACCAAAAGCGTGGCGAAGCGCAGCGAAACGGAGCGCATTTTCAGTGTCATATAAATTTAAACTTTATTTTCATTACTGTAGACTTCGCTGGAATCCGCGCGACACGTTCGAGTTTCTCATACGATAATAAGTATTATACTAATTATTATAAAGTTGAAATTCATATGACACATAAACTGCGCTTCGCTCCGCTGCGCTTCGCCGCGCTTTTGGTGTGAATTGACCCTAACCGTAGTACTATGACGCAGTCGAATAGAGCGTGGGGTCACTTTTAAAGCCGGAGCGACCCTCAGCCAGTGGCTGGAGTGCCCTGTTGCTGAGAGATTCGGGGCACTCCACCACAGCAGCCGAAGGCTCTCGTTGCGGTTTTTAGTCTTAAGGGGCCTCGTGCCGAGTCTGACACACCTTTCCGGCTAACCAGGGCCGGTTGGACGGTGCCTAAACGCATTTTCACTGCGTCAAAAAAAACCGAATTGGACGGCACAACTGGGGCCTCTCAAATACACTATATCGGCCTTCAATTAGTGCTTGCTCGTGGGTTTCATGTTGTTCGTGAGTTTTCCGTGGCCCATTATAGGAAGAGGAGGTAAGGTGTGCAATAAGTATGTCATGGGACTCAATTTCCAAGACATTTTACAGAAAATTTTCATCATATTTTATCATACCATGGTAAGAGGTAGTGTCACACTGCATGCTTGCATGCAGTCGAATTGGGCCGGCACGACCGGGGAGGTACCTCTCGCTTACACGAGACTGGCGTAAAGTGACAGCCGTAGCCGTAGCGTAAAGTACACACCGCACGAAACGCGACAGGCGTTTCGTGCGGTGTGTAAGTAGCCGGTGGCCCATGGAGGTGAGAGGAGAAAGGAGGGCAACGCATCTGTATAGCCTCTATGCGGATGTTTGTGGGCGTCGGTAGTCATGAAAATGGCTCCGGCTGCTCGTTTGCCCTCCTATATCATAAAAAAAAAAAAATATCGCACGTTTAAAATAGTTGTTAACGAGATAATTCCTGTATTAAATGCTTACATGATAGGTACCTACTACCTATATATGTACATACATAGGTAAACACCAACTTAAAATAAATACTTATAACATGCAGAAATACTAAAAGTTTTTAAAATAATTTTACTTAATAGAAAATATATTGAAATACACTAATATTATTATGTAATTACTATTTAAATAAAAACCAACATAATATTAGTAAATGCTATTCGTTAACGAGCACATTTCACACTCCTAAATCAAAATATACTAAATGAACTGATCGCAATTAGCAATAAAAACAAAACGACAAGTCTGTACAAGTCAAAACGTGACGATTGGCGCTAGAGTTAGATGCATGACCGATAGAACAATGAGCAGCATTTTTGGTCAGACAGCGATCGCTGTGAAAAATCACCGTGCGCTGCATAGCTGCCAGCGATCACAGCAAACGCATGTAGTGATTTAATCACTGTTTGCGCAAAGAGTCTTCACCACAGCGATCGCTGTTTACGAATAACAGTGATTTTTCACGGCGATCGCAATCGCCGTCTCACCACTAATAGGTAGGTATTATCGTTATTGACCCAATTACAACTTGATTACTACTATTTATAGTACGTGTAATGTAATGTAATGTAATGTATCAAAATAATAATTATGAATGTATTAATTAAAATGAATTTAATATTTTTACTAATATAGTTTTAAGTATTTCAATGTCACTAACAATTAAATATAGATATGATCCGAAAAAAACATTATTATTATTATTATTATAGTCTTCGAAGCAGGCCCTGAATCGTCAGACTCAGTTAAATATGGCGTGAAGTGACAGCTGTGCTGTCGCGTTTCGTGCGGTGTGTAAGTAGCCGGTGGCCCATGAAGGTGGGAGGAGAAAGGGGGGCAGCGCATCTGCATAGTCTCTATGCAGATGTCTATGGGCGTCAGTAGTCATGAAAATGGCTACAACTGCTCGTTTGCCCCCCTATACCATAAAAAAAAAATATATTATTTACTCCTAATACGTGGTGCGGTGGTGAGAGTGTCACACTGCATGCTTGCATGCATGATCCTAATGCTTGAGTCGGGACAACCAGGGAGGTACCTCTCGCTTACACAAGACCGGCGTAATTTGCGTTTACCCCCTTGTTTTCCAAAATTATGGAATCTATCATCAACTAATAAATCAAGAGGGGAGTCAATAGGTTCATAAATCGGCAATGCGCATGTGATGCCCCTGGTGTTGCAAGCGTCCATAGGCTAAGGTAACCACGTACCATCAGGTGGGCCGTATGCTTTTTTTGCCA
>LUGF01003529.1:55714-70588 GCA_001625245.1 Calycopis cecrops | reverse complement strand
AATATATTCCGTTGTCTAGTACCCGTAACACAAGTCCTTACGGTACTTAGCACGGGGCTAGGCTAACGTGGTGTGTAAAAGTCCACAGATATTATTATTATTATTATTATTATTATTATATTGTATTTATATTATTATTAATCGTGTAAACATTGAAGAATAGAAACAATAAATACATTCATTGTCTTGAAGTGACTTTTGCTTATTAAGGATACCCCAGGTACTCAGCCATAGACTCACTGATTATTATTAATAGGATTAGTTAACGACGAAAGGCGGATTAAAACTCACAATAAATTTATTCATTTAATGTATTCTCTTATAAAATATTCATGCTTGCTGACCTGCGTGAACAGGATGATGCGGGAATGTTTAGAGAGCTGCGTGGTAGACGCCACCCCCCGCAGGAAATATCGCTGGGCCCCTCGCTTGTTCTCGGGGAATACCAGCCCAGACCCACCGTATACTTCTCTGACTGGTCTCGTTGTATTATCTGTTTTTTTTAAAAGACTATATTTATTTGCCTTTGGTTAAATAACAAGTTATCGTCGTTTACAGGAACCGAAAATAACAGTTATTTTCGTGAACATTTAAGATTTTGTTACGTACTTTTGTACTATGTTGCGAATGGTAAAAATGCTCTTTTATGTTATTAATCAATATTTGGTATTTATGCTAATTGACATACGAGGTTATCTTTCGATTTTGACAAAGAAACAATTTTTAGTTTTTTTTTTGACATACGAGGTTTTCATTCTACAGCGACGTTATCTAGCTGATCCGACAGACGTTGTCTTGTCTATACTGAAAAAATATCGTCATGGCAACGTGTAACATGTGGCTGAATTGTCTTACAATAGCGTATTTCAAGTTGAGATACCGGCTGCACTATTTATATAATATAGCCGTGCCCCGCGTCACCCGCGAAAATTTCGATCCCTTGGAAAATAGATAATCATCCCACGGCATCCCATAGGCACATTTTTTCGTGATAAAAACTCCTGTGTTAATTCAATCTACTCTCTGTATGCCAAATTTTGTGAAAATCGGTTTAGCAGTTTTTGAGTGAAGGAGTACAAACAAACAAACATACAAACTTTCGCATTTATAATATTAATGGGATATACTATGGATAAAAAGATGCACCCTGGCAACATTAGTCGATGACGTAAACTAAATAGTTACGTGTAGTGACTAGTAATTTGATAAAACATGTACGGCAGTTGTTGTAAATCTCGCCACTATAAAATATGTTTGCCCAGTGGAATGATTTACATTTTACTCGCTGAGCAGGAGGGTATTCCCGTCGTATGTAAGTTTTTTTTTATAGGATAAGGGGCAAACGAGCAGTTGGTTGATGACTACCGCCGCCCATAGACATCTGCAAAACTCGAGGCTTTGCAGGCGCGTTGCCGGCCTTTTAAGTATGAGTAAGCTCTTTTCTTGAAGAACCCCAGGTCGTATAGGTTCGGAAATACCGACTGTGGCTTGATAATTTTAAGTGTGAAAGTATTAACAACTTGTTTATGCAAATGTTACAACTTTGAGAATTTGTTAATCCTGACTAATATTTTTAGGATTTGGTTTTCTCGGTTGTTCTTTTCCCCAATCATTTTTAGATTTCCGAATAACCGGTAAATTAAACAATATTAAGCTCAGTATGGTTTTTCTTATTTTTTTTACAGGAGATCAGCGTAAAGTGACAGCTATGCTATCGCGTTTGGTGCGGTGCGTGCGTAACCGGTGGCCCATGGAGATGGGAGGAAAAAGGAGGGCAGTGTCTGTGTAGCCTCTATTCGGATGTCTATGGGCGGTTGTCATTAAAATCGCTATGACTGCTCGTTTGCCCCTCTATACCATAAAAAAATTCACGCTCACCTATTGCTAAGACAGCGCACATTTTGTCGCTGGTAAAATATTTTCTCATAGAGGGAGAGGTCTGACTGCGACACTTGTTCATGTCCAAATACTCTAAGCCCACTACTTCGCGTGGCGGACCAATTCTTCCTTTAGGATCTTTAAATGCCCACCTTGATAGCTGGAAAAATGTTTTAGTTTTTATATTACTATTTTATATGTGGTACGAAATGTACCAAAATTTTATATGAGAGATTGAGAGGCAAATAAAATTAAGAGGTAGTGCCACACTGCTTGCTTCCATACAGCCGAATTTCAAATACATGAGACCGGGCGTACAGTGACAGCTCTGCTGTCGCGTTTCGTACAGTGGAGGTGGGAGGAGAAAGGAGGGCAGCGCATACGTATAATCTCTATACGAATGTCTATGGGCGTCGGTAGACAGGAAAATGGCTCTGACTGCTCTTTTGCCCCCCTATACCATAAAAAAAAAACAAAGGTGCCAAAGGGTGAACCAATAAGTGTAGGCCTGGTGCCAACACATGATGAATGCGTGCACGTGTGTGTGCTTAGTCTATTACCCCCTTATTAATAAACATAGAATAACTCTATCCAAGGAATAACCTTGTAATAAACTGACATCTGTCAAATTCCGTAATAAAAAACACAAAAAAAGTATGGAATTTGACAGATGTCAGTTTATTACCAGGTTATTACTTGGATATAGTTATTCCATCTTTATAAATAAGGGGGATAGAGCATAAGTCAACTTTTAAGTAATGTAAGCTCATCACATCCGCCTTTCCTATTTTTGCATAGAGATATATTTACTTCTGATATCTATGTATTTTTGCATTTGTTACAGAGAGAGCAGAGCCAAGTTGCCTACGTCTCGAAAAGCTACATAAATCGTTAAAAATAGGTTGTAATAGGTATTTCACAATAGGTGGGTAAAGTAAGTTGATTATTTTAGGTTTTATATGTGCTACGAAATGTGAACAAATTTTATATAGGTTTATATAGACTGCCTCGTGGTCGAGTGGTAAGCATGTTCAACCACAGACGTGAGCTCCCGGGTTCGAATCCCGGGTCGGAGAAAAATTGTTTTTAGGATTTTTCCATTTCTGATAACAGTCAGGAGTCAGGAAGATGGCGGTGTTACACCCCCGTGTCTCGGAGAGCAATATAAGTCGTCGGTCCGGCACCTGATTTCTCTCCGGTCGTGTCGGACGCCGTCCCATCGGAATATGAGAATGAGGGAATAGAGAGTGCACTTGTGTCTGCGCGCGCACACTTGTGCATTATAATATGTCCTGCGCAGATGGCTCGTCTATATAAACGACCGCCGTAGCCGAAATCGGCTAGGACTATATTATTAATATTAATACAAACTTTTCCGTTTCTTCCATTATGCAAATGGAGATGTTCCAACGCGCTGTTGAAGTCCAAGCACACTCGTCGTACGTTACTTGTGAGCGTAAATGGACTACTCATGATCAGCAGCGCAATATCGCCCTGGTAGTCTTCGGTAGAAGCTTTTATTTGCTTAATCTAAAATACGACGTATTTTTAATACTTATCAATTGCTATCCAGGTTTCTTAGTATATAAAATTAAAAACATGATATATTTTATTACTACAATATTTCAAAATTATATTCTTATTTTTGTAATGTATAGGAACAAAGAAAGAGTATATCGTTATGACTAACGATTTCCTCCCCCCTCTTTCCTCTCTAATCGTTCACTGCAACATGCTCCGCTTATCCGAGCTCTGTACCACTGTAGACACTTTACAGCGGTATTATTTTTTTTGTCACTAGCCAAATTTTTAAAATAAGGAAGTAAAAGTCTACACAAGAGTGTGTTTTACTTACTATCGTCTAATTTTAATATTTTGTTACATAAACATCTATTTAAAATAGATCGAAAAAAAATATCAATCGTTCGCACACGAAGAGTGTAACAACCTTGAACAGCTGATCGGGTTACTTGTATAGTTTCCGAATTTCGCATCCACTTTAATTGTAACTGTTTTTATCTTTATTACATACATTTTTTTTAAATGATTATATTAGCAGACTTATGTACGTACTCATATTATCAGTTATTTTATGATCAATAATTAATTTGAATAAAAACAACACATTATATATTTCCATGCTTTGGAGAGCTTAAAACAGTTTGATTAGATTATTTATTTCTATGAGTTAACAATGGGCGATACTGTTTTCAGTTTGATTGAATTATTTTTTTATGTAAGAGGAATGAGCGTAGGGCTTGCGAACGCCGGCGTCACTCCTTCAGTCCTTCGAGAGTGAGGTTAAACTTTTAAAGGTTCACGAGTGCCGCGCAATAATATCCACGCGTTAAGTTTTTTTGCATAGGACAAACATATTTTTTTATATATATTTTTAAGTTTTTTCTTTCTTTAATCAAATGTATCATTGAATCTAAAAATTTTGCCAATATTCAATAAATAACCAGTGGAAGATTTGAATCTAGTAATGTATGCTTTTCAAGTATATACTTGGCTACAGCCTGAATTGCTCGACGAATTTTCACTTATGAGGAGTAGCTAGATTCATGTCACTGGGTACACATATCCATATTATAGATAAACATTATCCCCCTTATTAATAAACATAGAATAACTCTATCCAAGGAATAACCTAGTAATAAACTGACATCGTTCAAATTCCATAATAAAAAACACATAAAAAGTATGGAATTTGACAGATGTCAGTTTATTACTAAGTTATTACTTGGATATAGTTATTCCATGTTTATTAATAAGGGGGTATATTTATTATTTTAATACTCTTTTTTTGGTATTCGACTTTTCTAACCTTCGATTTCTGGGCTGTAGTATCTTTCGGGTTTTCCCACTCGCGATACAACTTACCCACTGCAGCTGCGAACTTAAACGCTTTTAAGACTTCATCATCTGAACCCAAGAAGCATTGTATAGCTGAAAGTATTCAATCATTACAATTCATAATTATTTAGAGATATCTGTATTTTAGATTTGGCATGCCTCCGAAGGGGAGAACCTTTTTTTTCTTTAGATAGAATCTACGCTAGCAGAACTGAAAGCCCAGTGCAGCTTCGTCTGTATGAAAGGCGAGTGCCCTAAGGTAGCTCGAGCCTCTGTGTGGAGAACCTGGAGGATATGTTCGACTATAGAGCGGAGTCTCCCATTCAGATCCATCATCTTATTATGTTTTAGTCTCTTATATATCGTATTTAATCGTAGACAGACGAGTGGTAATGTTGGATGGTATCTTGCGGACAACAGTGCCCAATCTATCATCAGGATTCAGGCGCAACCGAACAAAGTTTTGGTCAGAGGGAGACATTTGGCACAGGAAGTGGAAGGACGTAGCTGCAAAAACCGGGACTCACAGGACCGATAACGACTTCTGTATCTGGGATGTCAGGCCCCAGAAAGGGGACAGTGGTGTGACGAGAGGACACTAAAACAATTTGTAGGGAGTCAAGAATTGCACATTAGAGAACAGCAACCCCCGTCCATCTCGATTCGCTCCGTATATCAAGAGATGGATATGAGCATGCATGGTTGACAGGAAATGCTCTTTTGGAGAAGGTAAAGGAAAATGTTCTAACACGACTGTGACTCCACAAGTCGGTTTTGAAGTGAGGTCCTCTGAGGAGATGTTTCTCCCTAAACTACGTTGAGCTGTGCTGGAAAACACAGCACATCGGGGCGACACGGATTTTCTTTTCGTGAAGCGAATATGCCGGGCTAATACTGAAACAGTTAAATTCTTATTGTTTTATAACTAACAAAAATCTATATCTATATATATATGGAACTCAAACGTGACATAGCCATCTGTCAACGCACAGAACCACTGGACGGATCGGGCTGAAGTTTGGCGTGCAGGTAGATGTTATGGCGTAGGCATCCACTAAGAATTATTAGAAATTCAACTCCTAAGGGGGTGAAATAGAGTGTTGAATTTAGATGAGTTTCTAAGAAAGTAAACGAGGGTGAAACCGCGGGGCACAGCTAGTGGATGATAAGACTGAATCCTAAAAATAGAAAGTAGATAAACATCAAAAAAATACCATACTTGAAATGATGACTGATGTGCTGATCAAGGACCCGCCGCATATCAAGCTATGTTGATTGTTTTTCATTTTATATATCATAGCATGCCATGGTAAATTGTTTCTATGTAGTTTTCTATAAGAGCTATCTTTTGCCAGTGGTGTGGCTTGGGGAGAAAGCCTTCCGCAATCTGAAATAGTAAATACATTTTGTGTACGTGGAACTGGATTTGTGGTCTAGTGGTAAGCGTGTTCAACCACAGACGTGAGGTCCCGACCGGACCAAAAATTGTCATTGGATTTTTTTTCTAATAACAGGCCGGAGTCAGGAAGTTGGCGGTCTTACACCCCCGTGCCTCGGAGAGCACATTAAGCCGTCGCGTCGGTCCTGCTCCTGATTTCTCTCCGGTTGTGTTGGACTGCCGTCCCAACGCAATATGAGAATAAGGGAATATAGAGTGCACTTGTGTCTGCGCACACCAGTGCACTATAATATGTCCTGCACAGATGGCTCGTCTATGTAGGCGGCCGCCATAGCCGAAATCGGCAGGACGACATCATTACTAGATAGACGTGAGCTATGTCAGATGACTGACTCCTGATACTCGATACCGGTGTGAAATGAAAGCTGAGCTGTCGCGTTTCGTGCGGTGTGTAAATAGCCGGTGGCCTATGGAGGTGGGAGAAGAAAGGAGGGCTGCGCATCTGTGTAGTTTCTATACGGATGTCTATGGGCATCGGTTGGCATAAAAATAGCTCCTACTGCTCGTTTGTTCCCTTATACCATAAAAAATACGGCTAATTCTTGAGAAAAAAAGCTTTTCTTTCTTTTCTATGGGCTATTTTCCAGTATTAAAAATAAAATCTTGTTGAATGTAATCTTTAATTGATATGATTTTCAAAGACATTATGTAGGGAAATAATTTATAAATAATCAATATTTTATTTTAAAATCTATTTTAAAAAATATTTATTTTTATTCATAAGTCACGTGACACGAAACGACTTGAAATTGACGATGACGTAACAAGAACGTAGAGGTACCACATATATATATATATATATATATATACATAGAGCAGACATCCGCATAGGCCACCGGCTACTTACGCGAAACACAAAATAATAATTACGTTTAATTTTTTTGCAGTATACTCGTCAGCTACTACTACTACTATAAAATAAATAAGTTACAGTGAAACTCACGTATGAACTTGGGTATCTTGTTATACCACACGCCCTCGTGGCACGCCACGATGTGGTTCCTGGGCGTCAGCTTGTACCCGGACTCGCAGGCGTACCACAGCGCCGTGACCTCCGGCCGGGGGCTGAACTTGTCCCTGGTGTGGCCCAGCACCACATACGTCCCGTGGTCGGGTAACGGCGGTAGGAAACAGTTCTTTGATACAAGCCTAAAAAGTAGAATACAGCTTTTACTCAGTCAACATCTTAACCCAATCAATGCGGCGCTCCAAACAACGATTTCTTCTCAGTTGCGGCCGTCTTTTTCAACAGGACGCCGATGTGCGTCCGCCGCACCTGAAAAGGAAACATTAAGACGCCGATATGTGTCCTCCGCAATTTATCAATAATATTTGAATTTTTGAAGAGATGATTTCACAGAAACTATGCTCAGTACCTCGTAGCTATAGGAAAAGTAAACGTTTAATTCGCAGAAATTTTCAATAAATTGAATTCTTGACGAAAATGAAGTCATTTAAAATTGGACGCCGATCGGCGTCCGCCGCACCTGGAAAGAAAAAAAAAGACGCCGATAGGTGTCCGCCGCATTCAATGGGTTAAGCGACAACAAATTAAATACTAATAATTCAGTATTTTTTAATTAGAATTTAATATCTCCGTGGTGCATACCAGCTGGGCTTCAATTGGCTGCACTCTTTTTTTGCTTGTATACTGTCACTGTCACTGAAATCTCGTACTGTCTCCCGCTTTGACTGGGGAGGGAAATTGGAATATCTTCCAAGTCTTCCTTTTATTTCTTTTGATTTAATTCGTTGCTTCCCTGGGATCATATCAAAGAGTCAAGTGTAGTTGACGCTGCTGATCCAGGCGACACAGGAGGATCAGCGGTGGGAACGAGTGGTGGGCCAATCCCATTTAGAAAAGTATAAATATTTATAGTAACTAGTCAGTGTGGCTGTATGTACGCTTTGGTGATATGTAAATAAAGTAGGGTACCCTCGGTATTTCCGATCCGATACGACTTAGGGATCTTAGAGCATTTCTCTTCCTTAAATGCCGGCAACGCGTCTGCAAGACACCTAGTTTTGCGGAGGTCTATGGGCGGTGGTAGTCACTAACTACCTGCTCGTTTGCCCCCTATATCATAAAAAAGGGTAGGCACGACAGAATCTGCAGATTCAGGAACAAAATGACTTTTGCAATTAATACTTGCGAAAGATAACTAATCTATACTAATAATATAAAGCTGAAGAGTTTGTTCATTTTGTTTGTTTGAACTGTTGTTTGTTTGTTTGACCGCCCTAATCTCTGGATCTACTTGTCCGATTTGAAAATTCCTTTCAGTATTAGTAAGTCCATTTACCGAGGAAGGCTCTTCTTAACCGACTGCGGTAAAAAGACGGATTCACGTAAACAAAGTTGCGGGCGTCCGCTAGTATACTATTTGAACTGATATGATAATATGTTAAATACCTATATTGTCCTATTATTTAATTTTTATTTCTTCTAACTATACACAGTTTTTTATGATTTTTTTTCTCTTAACTTTTACAGCTAGGCAATCAAGTCAAGTCTCAGGCCACCTATCGGAGCTTCGACATGCTTTCATTCAATTACTTAGTGCGAGAGCATTAATGTTCATATTAGCTACCTATTAGTATAAATAACAGAATATAACAGTTAATATAATTAGCTGTTAAAATAATAAGCTAAATAGCTTTCTGAAAAAAAAATAAGTATGAAGCATATACAAATGTTCTTTGGGGCAGGCCTATGTCCAGCAGTGGACGTCCTCCGGCTGATGATGATGATGATGATGATGATGATGATGATGATGATGATGATGATGATGATGATGATGATGATGACGACGATGATGATGATGATGATGATGATGATGATGACGACGATGATGATGATGAAATACAACTTTTTTAGACTAATTTTAAAGTTAAATATGAACAGATAGATATAATACTTACTCAGACGATCTGATTGTATTATTAGCGACAGTACACGTAGCTGACGAGTATACTGCAAAAAAATTAAACGTAGGTAATTATTATTTTGTGTTTCGCGTAAGTAGCCGGTGGCCTATGGAGGGAAAGAGGCAACGCTCCTGTATAGTCTCTATGCGGATGTCTGCTCTATGTATATATTATATATATATATATATGTATGTATGTATGTAAGAAAGAACATTAGTGAATTCAGAACCACAAATGATAATCATAACATAAATACGAGAAACAGGCATAAATTAGACATACCATTTCATAGACTTAGTAAAGTAAAGAATTCCTTTCGGGGGCAATGCATACGCCTCTACAATAGGATCCCAGAAAGCGTCCAAAAACTTTCGATTAATAAATTTAAAAAAGTTGTTAAAAAGCGTTTGTGTGGTAAGGCATACTATAAGGCAGATTATATGACAGATACCACATCTTGGGATTAGTACCCTCCTCCTAGGCTGTTTCTGTACCATAATTTTTGTAAATTTATAAATTGTATTGTATTATATCATTAATAATATGTAAATGTATTTGTATTTTTATATTTTTTAATCTTACATATCACAACATGAGGCCCGCTGAGTTTGTGTCGCCTGTTCTTCTCAGGACAGGGCTAGGGTTGAACCGGTGGTAGATTTAATTGTTGACGTTCAAAAAGTAATTCCTGTAATTCTATTTTGAATAAAAACTTTTTGATTTAGATTTTTTGATTTTGTCTATGGGCGTGGGTAGTCTTGAAAATGGCTCCGGTTGCTCGTTTGCCTTATATTAAAGATATAAGATATTTGCCATTACGGTATTGCAGCCAAATTGTGCCGGTACTACCGCAGTCGAAGTGTCACAACCAAGTTATTAACTTCTAGTATAACTGTCCCCAGTGATTTCACTACGTGATCTGTCATCCAATTATTTACCCTGGATATGGAGTAACTTTATGTTTATTCATACTTTTAATTATAATTTAATTTAATTATTGAATTATTGTTGCATTGATTTAATTTTGGATATTTTAAAATTAATCTCGTACCATTTATTTTAATTATAATTAATCGATTTATATATTAATTTTAATACTTGCATCAAATTTTTAATTTTTATATTATTATTATTTCTTGTTCAAATTGTTTATCTCAACTTATTTTTATTCCCATTTCTTTAATATGTATTTTCTTTAAACAATGGTATTTTAATGTTCATTGTTATGAAGTACACAAAAGTTGTTTAATTATCGCGTATAAATTAAACATCTTTTTAAACTAGTTGAAGTTGACTATAATGTGTATTGTGTATGGAAATAAACAAATGAATAAAGTATCAGTACAAAATTTTATTCATTCCGTTGAGTAGGTTCTACTGTTGCATGAAAGAATACAATATACAAACTTTATCATAATATTATATCATGTTTGTATACAGTATGTATTCACACATGAACAGGGGTAACTTGTGGTAAATTTTTGCAGGGCCACAAAATAGGTATAATATTGATTTCATTTAAACAGATTTAATGTATTTAGAATTACCCCGAAATTATACCCGCGTAAATTTCGATCCCACGGAAAATATAAAATCATCCCATGGCATTCCATAGGAACATTTTTTCGATATAAAAGCCGGCACGACCGGGGAGGTACCTCTCGCTTACACGAGACCGGCGTAAAGTGACAGCTGTGCTGTCGCGTTTCGTGCGTTGTGTAAGTAGCCGGTGGCCCATGGAGGCGGGAGGAGAAAGGAGGGCAGCGCATCTGTATAGCCTCTATGCGGATGTTTGTGGGCGTCGGTAGTCATGAAAATGGCTCCGACTGCTCGTTTGCCCTCCTATACCATAAAAAAAAAACCATTGGTTTCAAATAACCCCACAGAAATAAACCTAACGGTTTGTATTAACTCACATCTAGCGGGAAAATTTTGATCACCGAAACGAGACATTCCACGACCCGGAAAGTTCTTTTATTTTTTATTGACTATTGTGTAATAATGAAGACACGTTGTTTTATCGTGTAACCCTCAATTTTCACTAACCCTAAACTGTCCGCTTTCGAATTATAATTTTTTTTTTGCTTACACTTTACTGCACATAATATGGCGTCAAATTCAAATCTTGAGTTAATTTTGGGACACCAGTTACAAACTTCACTTATTTCTATATACTAGTGATCCCGAGAAGATCGATACTGGATCTAAGTGAAACTTTTTTTAATTAGAAACTAAACATCATATGACATGTTATGCCATCGTAACTAAAGTAAACAATTTATACAAAATTTTCAACACTTGCAAAAGACATAGAAACTTCATGTGTCTTAAATATCAATGTTTCAAACGCATGGTAGTGTGTGTAAAGTTTTATTTATTAAATTAAAGTACTTTATAAACATTATTATTAAAATATATTAGCGTTCTGCACTTCTCTTACACGTAAACTATAAGTGTGCCAAATTTCGTTCTCCTCCGTCCGCGCACCTTTCGTAAAAATGTACCCGAAGTTTGTTCTGTTTTTGCTTTACGTATTAATTCTACTAAATAAAAATATTATAAAAGTAAAACTAATGTCATTGGCTAATAGATATACACTAATAAAATAAAACTTACCAAGAATCAGAAGCAAGAATTTGCGCATCGTAACAGACACATCAATACGTGCAGGCACGCTCAGCGCTCGACGCTAAACTACTGGCTTTTACCCGCGACTTCGTCCGAACAATAGTTTATTTGTGTTTACGTCAAGTTCTTGAATAGTATGTGATTGTGTTTTTAATTCCGTGCCAGAGACGTAAACTGGCTGTTAGAACAATTAGCTCCCATTCAAAGATATAATTGCTTCTTTTTGTTGGTAAATGTAAAGCATCCATAATACTATTGATCGAATAAAAGAAATAATAATAAATAATAATAATGTGTATATAGAGACGAGCCATCTGCATAGGACATATTACAGTGCACAAGTGTGAGTGCAGACACAAGTGCACTCTCTATTCTCTTATTTCGATGGGACGGCAGTCCGACACGAACGGAGAAATCAGGCGCAGGACCGACGGCTTAACGTGCTCTCTAAGGCACGGGGGTGTAACACGGCCAACTTCCATACTCCAGATTGTTATTAGAAATTAAAAAATCAAAATAACAATGTTCGGTCCGACCCGGGATTCGAACCCAGGATAACACGTCTGTGGTTGAACATGCTTACCACTAGACCTCGGGGTAGTCAAATACTGCTCATATACAACAGTAGCTAACCCAGAACTGACAGCAGAGTTACTTTGTTTCAGCACATTATAATGGTCACTCTAAATAGAAAATGTCTACAACATTAGGTAGATAGTTAAAGGAGTATGTGAAATTTATAGTTACTGTTATTTGGTAGTAGTCTGTAACTTTAAAGTTTCTTTTATTTTCCGTTCTTTGCTAAACCGCAAATATTTTGTTGGTTAGCACTTATAAGTAGTTAAATTAAATTAAAAACAGCAAAAATAGTATTTTTACAAATGCATGACTGTGACTTAGCGAGCCTAACAGGAAGAAGTAGTTACAGCTGTGCTGTCACGTTTCGTGCGGTGTGTAAGTAGCCGGTGGCCCATGGAGGTGGGAGGAGAAAGGAAGGCAGCACATCTGTATAGCCTCTATGGGGATCCCCAGGATGGGATGGGATAAATGGCCCCGACTGCTGATTTTAAATCTAAAAGTGTATATTTGATACTGGACAAATTCTAGGAATTTTAGCCGAGGGGCTTCCCCATAAAACTATGTCCAGTGTTGGCCACGCACTATCTGTAATCCCAGTGACATCATATACATCTACCGTCAATATTTTATTGTTGTACTTTGATGATATCATCGAAAAAGATGATTTCATACTGATGATGATGCCAAAATCAATACAAACAATATTCATATCGATTTATTCATAGACAATGGGTGATGCATGATGGATACGGTTGGCCAAAGCCAGAGCAGGACCAGTTGTGAGCTCCCCACGAAGTGCTGCCACCGATATGCTAGACAGGCTCAGAGGAGAGGCCAGACTAAGAGCAGCTCAGCTAAGGTCCTCCAACCGGCTCTCCGAATCAGCAGATGGCGACGTGGATTTGGACCACCAGCGTGCCATTGCAGGATATCCAAATAGCAAAACTAAACACCATACCGAAAGCGGACCGTATACATTACCTACAAAGTGAAACTATCTTTATCTTACTTAAGAATCTGAAGTTTACTAAAAAATTTGAATTTGATGCCCAGATTTAACTGCCGATTAAGAACTCACAGATTATATCTATTCGTATTTAGTTTTGCGACGAGGGTTTGATGTGTTAGTTTGTTTTTTTTTTTGTAAGAAATAGTGCCACAATGCATGCTTCCATGCAGTTGAATTGGGCCGGCACGACCCGGGATATCTCTCGCTTTCACGAGACCGGCGTAAAGTGACACCTGTGCTGTCGCGTTTCGTCCGGTGTATGAGCAGCCGGTGCCCATAGAGGTGGGAGGAGAAAGGAGGGCAGCGCATCTATATCACCTCTTTCATGCGTTATTTTTTGGATTGGATCTATTGCAGATATCTTCATTATAACGGTTCGCAAACGAGCTAAGCGATGAGCTAGCTCTTTACTTGTATCTGAGAAGATCTTGAAAAGTTTGACTTACGTTAGCGGAACAGAAATAGAGACAAACTAAAAAAGGAATGACAAAAAATATATCAAAGTGTAATTAAACAAATACAAAAAAAATATTAATATCTATAATTAAGGTTATAGATATTAATATTTTTTTTGTATTTGTTTAATTACACTTTGATATATTTTTTGTATAAAATATTAATATTGTGATGGCTACACTCGGTATGATGTCTCCTGGGGGCGTACGTCGAGTGCAGCGTCACTTGTATAGGTCTCTTGAGACCTCTTCTCTATTAAATACTTGTAGGAAAACATCCTTCTTCTTGATATAAGTTTATTATCTTCAATATATCATAACTAATACAATAATCATAGCCCTGGCTAATACATCACATGCATATCTTATATAATCATTTCATTCTCTTCACTATATGGTCCGCGCTTGGAAGCGCGTCCCAGAATGAAAATATATTTTCCTCTGTCAAAACCGACGTCTTCGAATTGTTCTAGAAGGAGTTTAAACTCGAATTGTTATATTTTTATTAAAAAATATAACACTTTCAGAGGTTCTATTCGCACTCTATCACTGAGGTTCTATGCCTACGTTACAATATCTATAATTAAGGTTATAGATATTAATATTTTTTTTGTATTTGTTTAATTACACTTTGATATATTTTTTATCATTCCTTTTTTAATTTGTCTCTATTTCTGTTCCGCTAACGTAAGTCAAACTTTTCAAGATCTTCTCAGATACAAGTAAAGAGCTAGCTCTTCGCTTAGCTCGTTTGCGAACCGTTATATTAAAGATATCTGCGAAGGCAGAAATAGGCAGAACGTCAATCTGCTCTCTGAGATTTTTACACACTTGCTCAATCTCAGCAAAGGCTATTTATTAGCTTCATGTATTATTCAGCTAAATGTTACCATTTATTCCCGTGGAACATCTGTAGAAGAAATTAAAGCCAATCGTCCACCCTATGGCACACCTTAAGAAAGTTCAGACCATAGACTTAATAAAAAGTATAGACGGAGCGTTCTCAACAGTCAAATGAAGCCAGTTTTTTGACAACCGCAAAACATGTGTGCGCTTAATGAGAGTTGCCGTGTAGTAAAAAC
>LUGF01003529.1:38279-49372 GCA_001625245.1 Calycopis cecrops | reverse complement strand
AGAGATAACCCCCCAGTCATGATAGCTCATAGAGCTCCTCTAGCTCAAGAGCCGTGTCAGCCACTTTTTTAGCTGCCGCACGTGAGCTGCTCCCCTCCGCCAGAGGGGGGGAGAAGAGGACACAAGCTGTTCTCCTGGCCAAGATAATAATCGTATAACCTATTAATCTCAATATTCCGGTTTGCCTCCTCGACCCCCATCGACCACAAATTACAGAGGCTCGAGCTACCTTAGGGCACTCGCCTCTCATACAGACGAAGCTGCACTGGGCTTTCAGTTCTGCTAGCGTAGATAGCTCTAAAAAAAAAGGAGAGATAAGATCATGGTGATAATGGGTACAATAATTATAGCATTTTATTTATTATCAAGCTAGCGCCAAAACTAGTAAGAGCTAGTACCACAATACATGCATGCATGCAGCCGAATTGGGCCTGCACGACCGGGGTACTCTCGCGCGACACAAGCGTGAAGTGACCGCTGTCGCGTTTACTGTAGTCGGCGCATAACCTCTTTGCGGATGTCTATGGGCGTTTCATGAAAATGGCTCCGACTGATCTTACCTTGTACTATAAAAAAACATTTTTTTTTATGGTATAGGGGGCAAACGAGCAGGTGATTAGTGACTACCGCCGCCCATAGACATCCGCAAAACTAGGTGTCTTGCAGACGCGTTGCCGGCCTTTAAATATAAACATATAGGTAAGTAAAAAAATCTCAAAACCCAGTTAATTTTCATAACTCGTTTTACTCTTACCTCCAATTGGTACGGAACCCTTGTGAGTCCCACTCACAATTTACACGTGTTTTTCCTTATTAATTTGGTTGTCCTTTTGGGGTGAGGGATGATTGGAAAGGGTCGGCTGTTCATTTAATAACCCTTGGCCCTGCGGCGGTTGAAGGGTCGGAAAGCCATCACAAGGACACCACAATATACAGGACATAGGGCTCGTTACAGCCCAATTCGCTGTGTAAACAGAAAATAATATTTTTTTATACCTTAATTTTTAAATTTTTACTTAATTTGTTAATTTCAATTTATATTTTAATTTTATTTAGATTTTTAACTTTAATTTTGCTTTTCATTTTTTTATTTAATTTTCTTTGTTTAAAGTGAAAATCACTTCAAATGTTTTCTATCGTACCTATATAGAGATATGCCTTTGGGTGACTACGGATGCCATTTTATATATTTTCCTTTCCAACATTTATTATTTCCACCAGTGGTGCAAGCCGGTGGTGTCAAGAGTGCGAAACGTTTTTTCCGTTCTAATGCCACCGAAAATCCAAAACTTGAACAATTAATTAACTCAACTTTTTAAGAACGTATATAACCATTTAAATATAAACGACATACACGCAATTGGCACACGCATTAGAATTTATAACTTGCCAATACAATCTCTATTTACAAGAAATCTACAAAAATTCACGAATTAAAACGTTGGTGTGCTGATGCCAATTATAGTGGTGGTGCGAAATAAAAAAAAAAAAAAATAACAGAACCGAACCGAACCGAACCGAAATCGAATAGTACCATTGTTGGTAACAAAACTTTTTGGTTAAAATACTCTCCGACATATAATATCTTAGTTTTAACTATATTAAGAAGTCTAATTATATTAAGAAATTTCTAAATACATAATATACATTTTGTATTTATATAGTATGTAGTTTAGTTGTAAATAATATCGACTTAAACGTCAAGCAACATCGATAAACCATAAAATAAATATATGACAGCTTTTTTAACTAAACACGAGTACAAGAACACTAGCTGAGAATGCTTCATACGTCACAAGAAGTCGGTTAAAGATTAGGGCCAATTTTGAAACAATTTTCTTTTTTTTTTTTTTTTTTTTATGATATAGGGGGGCAAACGAGCAGTCGGAGCCATTTTCGTGACTACCGACGCCCATAGACATCCGCATAGACTATAGAGGCTATACAGATGCGCTGCCCTCCTTTCTCCTCCCACCTCCATGGGCCACCGACTACTTACACACCGCACGATTCTGTAACTATAGAAAATTAGATGTTAAATATTTATTTTATCAAAGAACGAATAAGTTTCCAGAAACCGATTTCGTCTTTCTAATTCATTGAATATAAAGTAAAGTCCGAACTTTAAGGAGAACTCATGAATAGACAATAAGCACTTACAATATAAAAGTTTGTGGATTCCTTGAATTCTGTTATTTAATTCACCCTTGAAAGTTTGTTTTAAATAAAGTAAGTCAATGCGAGTATTTTATGAGTAAATGAAATAAATTCCTGTATTTAGAGATCTATATTGTACATACTTTATATATTACGTAACTATTGTGAAAACTAGAAGGCCCGCGAAGAGCGATATTCGATCTAAGTGAACCTTTTTTGTAATTAAAAACTATATATCATATTATAATATGACATTGTAACTAAGGTATACTTTATGTAGATTTTTCAACATTTGCAAAAGACACAGAAACTTCAACAATAATTACGTGTATCTTATAATACGAGTATATCCATGAGTCAAAGGCATGGTAGTGTGTGTAAACTTATATTTATTAAATTAAAGTACTTTATAAACATTATTATTCAAATATATGAGCGTTCTGCACTTCTCTTACACGTAAACTATAAGTGTGCCAAATTTCACACTACTATATCCTATACAGAGTTATTTTTTGGTCACCAACAAAATTTGCAGGTTTGGTTCAGAATCAATAATACATTCGATTTATGAAATAAAAAAAAAATACAAAAAAAATATTTAGATAAAATTACTTTGTCCTATGTTATAAAATATATTTCTTGGTCACAACGTGCATCACACTCGCGACTCATGGTAGGCAGACGTCACTGACATTAAAGTCGATACATTTCGTATAAGAACAACAATCGATGTATTTTTAAGGACCATTTGAAATCGATTTTTATTTAACAAAATATTACAATTAGACGATAAAATTTAAACACACCCTTGGAATAATGTTTACTTTCTTACTTTAAAATTTGGCCGGTGACCAAAAACTAACCCTGTATAGATAAGATGCCCTGTGTAACGTTACACTACAACAGTAAGAACGTATCAAATCATAGATTATCTGCAAACTACTGGTATAAATCATACTTGTAGCGATATTAGATAATAAATTACGGTATCGGAGAAATTCCATCTCGATATTAATTGTTTATCATCACTGATACATTGAGATAAATCGATATCAATTTCGCGAAGGAGAATGTGCTGATCTCGATAATAAAACAACAATAAGTTACTACTAACGCTAATTTATGGATATTATAATCTATATATCTAAACATATAATAAAACAGTAGAATTTGTGTCTGTACATTGAATATACTTGAGAAAAAGTAATTGAAGGCGATGTTTAAATAGTATTAGAACACTTTTCAATGTTTTTTAAAATTTTTGTATGTGTGTTTGTCCATTTGTCTGTTTGTCCGAAATAATGTATGAAACTACTGGACGGATTCAATTGAAACTTTTTGTGGTGTACAGATACTCACCCGTTCAACATCAAAAACACTTTTTACTGCGTTAAAATCGCTCAATCCTACGGGAAATCGGAATTTTGGCACGCAACCGATAACAAATCACTTTGAATATAATATTACTACGCTACGCGAACGAAGCTGCAGGCCTGGTGCCTGTGGCTGCGCTGCATGCTTGCATGCAGCCGAATTGGGCCGGTACCACCGGGGACGTACCTCTCGCTTACACGAGACCGGCGTAAAGTGGCAGCTGGGCTGTCGCATTTCCTGCGGTGTGTAAGTAGCCGGTGGGAGATGGGAGGAGAAAGAAGGGCAGCGCATCTGTATAGATAGTAGATGTCTATTGGCATCGGTAGTCATGAAAATGGCTCCTACTGCTCGTTTGCCCCCCAATACCATAAAAAAAGAGAGGCCAGACTAAGAGCAGCTCGACTCGGGGACCTCCACCCGTCCCTTGGAATCAGCAGAGGGTGGCGTGGGTTGGAACGAATGGCGGGTCCGATTTGGACATTGATGGCGTGTTTCTTTGGAGTACTGGGTCCAGGGATCAGGATGGGAACCTGACTCCATTGCACAGTTCCGCGTTGTACTAGGGACTGTTCAGAGGCAGCCGGACAGTCCACAAGAACAAGAACAAGTAAGAGTAGTAAGGCCGGCACGACCGGGTAGGTACCTCTCGCTTACACGAGACCGGCGTGAAGTGACAGCTGTGCTGTCGCGTTTCGTGCGGTGTGTAAGTAGCCGGTGGCCCATGGAGGTGGGAGGAGAAAGGAGGGCAGCACATCTGTCTAGCCTCTATGTGGATGTTTGTGGGCGTCGGTAGTCATGAAAATGGCTCCGACTGCTCGTTTGCCCTCCTATACCATAAAACAAAAAAGAAGGATAAGCCTGGCTCGTCGCCGAGGCCAACCCATCGCTAAAGGGATCCTGTTGCTTGCAGATCCAGGACCCTCGAATTATATCGGCTAAGGGTGCTTACATAGAGAGACTGGTTTTGTCTGTACCTGTAACTTGTTTCTCTATGTAAGCACCCTAAAGGCACCTGTAGGGGTTTAGTCGGTATTACACTAAGTGTCGAGTCCGACATAGGTCTAGGGGCCACCCCGGTCTCCTAGGTATCGTACGTAAATATATTCCCCTGCGTAAACAAAAAAAAAAGAGATAGTAGCACGCTACACTGCACAATTTTTAGTAAGAGATAGTGCCACGCTGTATGCTTGCATGCAGCCGAATTGGGCCGGCACGACCGGGGAGGTACCTCTCGCTCACACGAGACCGGCGTGAAGTGACAGCTGTGCTGTCGCGTTCCGTGCGGTGTGTAAGTAGCCGGTGGCCCATGGAGGTGGGAGGAGAAAGGGGGGCAGCGCATCTGTATAGTCGGTAGTCATGAAAATGGCTACAACTGCTCGTTTGCCCCCCTATACTATAAAAAAAAAAAAAAATTGATTGACACGGCATCTGGCTCACATGGTACTGAAGAAGTGATAGCTTTATAAGAGACTAGCTGTGCACCGCGGTTTCACCCGCGTTTAATTTCTAAGAAATCCATATAAACTTCAACACCATATTTCATCCCCTTAGGGTTCTGTATCTGTATATCTGTATAACCTGTATTCCAGGTGTGTCTAAGTTAATATTTCAGAAGGCTATATACTAGAGCTAGCTGAGCTCCACGGTTTTAGCCACGTTTAATTTCTAATATAAACTTCAACACCCTATTTCACCCGCTTAGGCTGGAGCCACACGGGCGTAATTTTTTCAGTCGTGAGTCGCAGAATTTCGGCCGGGCCAACTGAATTTCTGTGGAGCTGCCACACGGACGTAATTTATTCAGTTACTATTGAGCGTTAGTACGGGGTGTTTGTGTCATCAAGTGCGATGGATCCCCGCCCCTCCCTCGCCCCGACAGAAATTCGGTCGAGTTTGTGCGTGTGAGTCGGCAGACAACTCATTTTGCGTCGTCGTGTGGTACAAACTGCATTTTTGTATGAAACTGAATGCAGCAGAAATTACGCGACAGAAAATACGCGACTCAGAACTCATAAAATTACGCTCGTTTGGCTTCGCCCTTAGGGTTTGAATTTCTAAAAATCCTTTATTAGAGAATGCCTACGTCATAACATGTACCTGTATGCTATATTACAGCCCAATCAGTCCAGTGGTTTGGGCTGTGCGTTGATAGATATCTGTCACCTTTGAGTTTTATTTATATAGATTCACATTTACATAACAATTTTTAATCATTAGCCAACAAGAGCCAACTGCTCTGCCCCCGTATAAAACTGTATTTGTTCCTTTTAGTTGATTTATAGTGTAGGGCCGATGAATTATTTTATTAGCGTGTGCCTGGAGGCTACGTATGTCTTAATCACAAATAACTCAATACACCGTACCCCTATACATCCCAGACATACAAATTGTTGCATAAATCAGCCTGTACTTCATTTAATACCTGCCCGAGGGGTTTTGCGCTTGTACTCTTTTAATAAATAATATTCATAAGACATTTACACATTTTTGAGTAAAACTTCTTTACGCGCGCTTGACTTGGAGTATTATGGCGGGAAAGTTACAAAAATGTGTTGATCGGGTGAGGCCAGAAACGGAACGGAACGGTAGGTGTCATTCAAATTCGATTTAAGTGAAACTTTTTTGTATTTTAAAAATAAATATCATGTCACAAATAACATTGTATGTAACTATGGTAATGAATTTGAATATAAATCAATATTTAAGTTTTACTTCAGTTGTGTGGTCTATAGCACACACATTTTTTTGAATAAAGTAACTTTATCTCACTCACTCAGCCTTTTGATGACTACCGACGCTCATAAACATCCGCAAAAACACGGTATAGAGATAAAATCTCAACGACTTGTAACATTACTTTATATGCAAACTGCGGGTACTTGAGAGAACGATGTGATCGTTTCGTGTATCGCTGTTACCCTCGTTCGTTATCGTCTACATGTGTTACATTATGTTACCTCCTGGTCCTACGTTACGCCTTCAATAGCGATCGTAGAAAGAGAAGTTCTTGTTCATCTGTCTCTCTCTATTCCAGTTAAGACGATTAGAACTATTACATTTTTTATGGTATAGGGGTGCAAACGAGCAGTCGGTTACATTTTCATGACCACCGACGCCCTTAGACATCCGCATAGAGGCTATACAGATGCGCTGCTCTTCTTTCTCCTCCCACCTACATGGGCCACCGGCTACTTAGGCCCCGCACGAAACGCGACAGCACAGCTGTCTCTTCACGCCGGTCTCGTATAGCGGGAGGTACCTCCCCGGTCGTGCCGGCTCGATTCGGCTGCATGCAAGCATGCAGCGTGGCACTACCTCTTACATTATATAGAATATACCGGTTATGTAGGTGCATGTTGACCCGACTACAGACGAGGGATGGGAGTGCGGAGGTAAGCCGCTACACGCAACCTATGCTCTCTCTCCTACAGGGCGAGGAGTCAGGGTAGGGGCCTAGCTAGTTGCATGCTCCCTACGTCGGAGCGTGCTGGTCTAATTAGTCATATGAGCCTTTTTTTATAGCATAAGGGGGCAAACGAGCAATCTGAGCCTTTTGATGACTACCGACGAACATGGACATTCGCATGATTGTTACGCAGATGCGTTGCCCTCCTTTCATAACCCCCCTCCCCCAATGGGCCACCGGCTACTCGGACACCGCACGAAACGCGACAGCGACGCTGTCACTTTACGCTAATATCAAGTGAGCGAGAGGTACTTACCATGCACCACGCATGGCACTACCTCCTCCTATGCAGCATGGCACTACCTCTTCCTTAAGCCTCCTGTTTTATTGACGAGTCCGGTCCCTTATAAGGGACTGGCTACTTGCCGAAGTGCCCTGTTGCTCATATTTTTTCAGTTATCAAATCAATATCAACCTTGTATAATTGTAATATCAAAAATGTTTATATGCTTTTCTCGATTGGGTGAAGTGGCGTGCAGTATAATTTGTATTTATATGTATATTTCTTGTGTGCGTGTGTATGTCACTGAACACCTAAACAACTGGCCTGATTTTGACGATTTTTTTGTGGTTTAAATTCACAAATCTGCCCGGCAGATGACGCTGCAATCAGTATCTCGAATTTACAACATTCTAGGGTAAAGGTAACGGGTTGACAACTCGGCCACAGTATTGCACGTTACCATGACAACATATTTTCCAATAATGAATAATGAATAATAATCCAAGACAACGTCTGTCGGGCAGCAGCTAGCTATAACTTTCATTTTTGGCAGTAAATAACGGTTTGACTGAAGTAAAGAATGGCTGATGAAACAGATATAAGTTTATGAATAATTTATGAAGAAAATTCAATTCATTTGTCGATTTACCGCATGTAAATCATTTGATTGCTGGTTTTTTTTTAAACGCAAAAATGTCGTACCTTACTTTAATAAATACATGATCCATTCAATTCGTGGGAGCTGCAGATTTTAGTTCCTAGTTTAGGCATCGAAATAATCAATATCAAAATGATTCTTTATTTTGCATGCAACAAAAAGCAAACATACATACTAATCACAACCAACTATAGTACATAATTCAAATCATTTGCATCATCTCAGATGGTGACTGACGAAGTAAATGAACAATAAACAAGTGCCAGTCAGACTCGCACACCGAGGGTTCCGTAGAAACGGGAGGTATGAGCAAAAGTGATAGACGTTGAGAAAATTACACTTCCCTGCGACAAGTTGACAAACTTATATATGCGGGTGCTTGCATACATTTAGTATGAAACGAACTACATGCATTAGTTGATAATGATTTTTCCAGTGATATAAATTTATTTTCCAATTTTTAGATTTATTCCTATATGTATACTGTAAGGTCTTACTTCTGGCCAAATTTCAGAATTCTAGCTCAACGGGAAGTACCCTATAGGTTTTCGAAAAAGTGCGTTTTCATACAAAACTTATGCATAAATGGCTATAACTTTTTATTGTGTTAACTTAGAAGTGTGATTTTTTCAAGGCATCAAGACGTAACTGACCTCCGTATTTGACAAAGATTTCAGCTTAATCCCTTCAAGCGTTTTAGAGAAAAAGGTCTTGACAGACGTACAGACGGACAACAAAGCGATCCTATAAGGGTTCTGTTTTTTCTCTTTGAGATACGGAACCCTAAAAATGCTAACTCAGCAGAGTGCGATCCTATTTAATTGGACCGTGGAGAACTTTATCAAAGGTCAGCTGATCTCCGTCAGACAGCTATAATAAATAATAATAAATAAACGTTTATTTTGCACAAGTTCAATAGACACAGGTAAAAAAATAACAATCAACAGCCATTGCAAAATTGGTCTCAAGTTGCATTTGCCGACATACATGTCAGCACCGATCTTCCTCTTGAGCCATCTGGTGACCACACGCAAACGCCAACGCAAAAAAACATAAACAATGATTATAGTATAATAAACTATGATGATATAATAAGGAGCGTGTGCAAGGGGTCTGAGAAATAGATCTGATTTTATAGAAAATAAGAATATAATTATTAAGCTTTATTGTAAAGTAGGCTGTTTGAGCAAAATTTGAGCTTATGATAATTATTAGGTACTAGTGGTGCCGAACTATAGATAGTTCCACTATCGATATTTGACGAAAATCTGTTTTAATATCGATAGTATCTATACCATAAAATATGGCAATACTATTGATGAAAGTATCGATACTATCGATAAATATCGATCGTCCAAAACTATAGATAGTATCAATAGCACAGCGACTATGTAAGTTAAATGTTATCTATAGTATCGATACTATCGATATTTTCACTATTGCCACACTATCCATAGACTATAAGTAGTCTATCGATATAAATCTATCGAGTGGTATCACTATGTATTAGGTACAGTTAACGCAGCAAATAGTGTGTTAAAATTAACAACTTTGGAGACTAAGTTTAAGTAAGCTTTATATACCTCCCTCATATTCAGTTGCAACTTAATAATTGCACTAAATGGTTAACGTCATACTTTAACATTATACTAAACTTAACTATTTACCTTTTTTTAATTAATTTAACAATAATATGAGAACGTCTCTTCGTACCCTCTTGAAAAGCTTTTAAAAAAGCATCTTTATTCATTATACTAAGCTGCTTTTCTCGTGAACAAAAAATAACTTACCTCCGTTATTTTCATTTTATGAGACAGATTAATTTGAATAATTAGGAAGTAAGGAAAGAGATTACTGATATTATTAGTTCGAGAAAAAACTTATTAGATATGAGACGACGCGTCCACACAGATGGGCCGTAGTAGCCGAAACTCGGCTACGACTTACTGTGACTCGATTTTTTTTATGGTACAGGGGGCAAACGACCAGTTGGAGCTATTTTCATGATTACCTCCGCCCATAGACACCCGCATAGAGGTTATACTGATGCGCTGCCCCTTTTCTCCCTCCACCTCCATGTGCCACCGGTTACTTACACACCGCACAAAACGCGACAGCACAGCTGCGACTTTACGCCGGTCTCGTGTAAACAAAGAGGTATCTCCCCCCCGGTCGTGCCGACCCGATTCGGCTGCATGCAAGCATTCAGTGTGGCACTATCTCTTTGAATTTATTGGCTAATGATATACACAATATTTACCGCAAGAACCAGGCGAGTGCTCTAACGATACCTAATAAACGCGATGTAACAATATTGAAGCTTCATTTGCTTTTAACCAGTCACCCCCAGAGGGCGCGTTAACCCAAATACAACGATCACCAATATCTGACCTCATTGTGAACTTGCCAATAGTTTCGTTGATGTGTGCGTAAATAATATCCAGTAACCAAATTATCTTCAAAGATTTCAAACATTGTTTACGTTCTTAAAAAAAAAAAGACAACTTTTGTTGCTAGATGCGTAGTCAACGCATTGTCCACCTATTAACAACTAGTCGACCCGCTTGTCGTTGTCTTGTCATTATTGGAAAATATCAATTGTCATGGTAACGAGTAATGTAATGTGACCGAACTGTCAATCCGTTGTTTTGCCCTACAATAGTGTATTTCGAGTCGAGATACCGACTGCAGCATTAAGCATTATATATATTGATAATAGCCATTATGTTACTGAGGACTAATACCTATATAACAGAAAAGTTTCATCAAAATCCATACAGTAGTATTTGCTTAAAAGCCGCACAAGACACAGACAGAATGACGTCTTCTACAGTTTTAGTTATTATAGACTAACAAAGTTTATTAATCTGTGGCCATATGTCGAGTTCAGTTGGAGTGGAGTCTGGTTCTTATGAGGTCACCAAAAATCCAAAAAACAACACAGACCTACAAGTACACAGATACTCTTTTTCAGATAACGATGTTCAGTATCTACGCGCCTTCCTATTTGACGTTACAATAAAAACCAGTTTTATTATTTTGTTTCACTACTATTTTATTTTCATTGTTATATTTTTTTATCATAATTCTTTTTTTTTTATATAGTCCCTCTGTCGTCGATAGGACCTTTGGTCTGGCTTTCTTTAGTTATATGTTGCTTTAATTGTTGAACGTAGCAATAAGCAAAAAAGCGTAAAATTTACATATTATATGTA
>LUGF01003505.1:32155-45017 GCA_001625245.1 Calycopis cecrops | reverse complement strand
GCGGCCAACCTGCGCGACGCGCTCGCGCTCCTGCGCGGCCCGCGCCCGCACGCCCGCGCCGAGCACATCTCGCGGCCGATAGTCAAGTGGGCGCAGCAGAACCGCATACCCCTATAGAAGTTTCTAGAGTCTCCAGATTGTAGGCAAGAAAGAAATGAGCCAAGAGACCAAATGTCACAACCAAATCCCGAATAATTCCCGATAGACAACGGGCAAGGAAATAATGAATCATGTCCATTGACACACCACCAACATTGACACAGCATTAAGCATTGACCACAACAAATGAAGATATCATCACCAAATGACATCGATTACAACATACATACCACCAACGATTTGCAATATCCATCTCAAGAACAAAATGTTCTTCGCTTGCCAAGCCACTTGCTATAGGTACTACCAAATGATCTTGGAATTTCCATTGGGAACAAAACCTTCTGCAAATATCGTAATTCCTAACTGGCAATTAAATAGACATAAATAGGTTTCCTTTTTTTTGTAATAGATATGCCAAGATCATTTATGGTACTCATTGTAAAACAAATACTATATATAATAGTCCGGTCAATTTAGACACTTGAAATAACAATAATTCCCGGAAAGCCAAATTTTGGTGGAGACCTATAGTTTGCCATTACAAATCAAGTTTTAAAAGTCCCCATCGATCCTATGTGTGCTTAAAAAGTTATTCGAGGTCAAAGGTCAAAATTTGAGGTTTTTTGTATTTTGCTTGAAAACGGTAAGTTTTATCAAAAAAAACTTTAAACCAAAGTTGTAGATCTTTAAATTATCTACAAAAATGGTATCAATGATTTTTTTCCTAACAGTTACCATTCCTGAGATATCGCGATTCTAAGAGTCAAATAATAGTCATATGTTAGTCATATAATAGTCATATGTTTCACATAGAGGATGTGGGTCCTTGTAACACTACGGACAATAGAATAGCCCGATGTTTTTCAAGCCGTGCATAGAGGAAATTCAGTTAGGGACTGGCTACCATTTGAATAAATGTTTTTAGGATAGTATAATATCTATAAAAGAGACACAAATAAGTATTTATACTTGTATTAAGTGCCTAATCAAATATATAAAATTCTCGTGTCACAGTTTTCGTTGCCATACTCCTCCGAAACGGCCTGACCGATTCTCATGAAATTTTGTGAGCATATTGAGTAGGTCTGAGAATCGGCAACATCTATTTTTCATCCCGATATTCCCACGGGATCGAAAGTTACGCCGGTGAAACCGCGGGGCGCAGCAAGTATGTATATACGTGGCTTATATGTGCATATCATGTATAATATGAATCTTAGAATCGCGATATCTCAGGAATGGTAACTGTTAGGAAAAAATCATTGATACCATGTTTGTAGATAATTTTAAGATCTACAACTTTGGTCTAAAGTTTTTTTTGATCAAACTTACCGTTTTCAAGCAAAATCCAAAAAACCTCAAATTTTGACCTTTGACCTCGAATAACTTTTTAAGCACAGATAGGATCGATGGGGACTTTTAAAACTTGATATTTTGTAATGGCAAACTATAGGTCTCCACCAAAATTTGGCTTTCCGGAAATTATTGTTATTTTAGCACTTTTTTATGTCTAAATTGACCGGACCATAAATAGATCTTCTCTAGTGGGTAAATAGTATTTATTACATGTTATTATTTAGTAAGCAATAAAGATATCAAAATGTCACATCTTTTTTATTTTTCTATTGCCTGACATAATAAAACACTTACTGACTCAAACCGGATTGTCTCAGACCTTCTATAGGAGTAGATGTCCCTTTAAAACATTATGTAGATGGGAAAACCCAAATGCAATCTTGCACATAATAATATTGTAATGTCAATAAGATTTTCTACATTGAACATTCCAAGTTTATGGAATGTAGGTAAGTTGTCAATCGGTTATGGTCTCACGTCGAAAAGCTCCAACCGTAGATGTTTTTTTTATAATATAAGGGGACAAAGGAGCATCAAATCGTCATCAGATCCGCATAGGGCTTATGTAGATGCGACGGTGATACACATCGAATGCAGGTCAGCACAGCGATCACTTCGGCTACATGCATGCATGCAGCGTGGCACTTCTTACTAAAAGATGTGCAGATAAAATAAAGTTTCTAAAAACTCTGTTCTCTAAACGAGAAGTTTTGAAGTCCAGCGACAAGCGAAGTTTGCAAGTGTATCACTCGTATGGGTTAGGGTTGCCATCCGTCCGGGTTTCACCGGATTTGTCCTAGTTTAGAGGGCGTCCGGGGAGCGTCTGGGCGGGGTTTTATTTGTAGTCCGGATTTTGATTTGATTTATTTGATTTTTGAATGATTGATTTGATTCAAAAAACTAAGAACTAAAAAATTCAAGTTTTGGAAGAAATATTTATGGGATCTAGTACGTAACTAGAAGTAATTTTTTTTAAGTTCGTCATGTAGTTTAAATTAGCATTAAAATAAATAATAATTGATTTATGACTATTAAAACTAGGTATATTTTATTCTTCTGAATATCTTATGAAAAATATTATTTTCTAACGTCCGGGTAGGAAGCTCCGAAATCCGGGGTTCCTACGTGCCTTGTCCTGGTTGACAGATTTTTGAGATGGAAACCCTATACATGATCCATTTCAAGTGGTGTATGGATGTAAACAAGTTGCATTTGGCCCCCGCGTTGCGCAACCCACATCCGACTCGTGGCACAGTGGCCCAGATGTTTACTTCGCTAATGGTGCTAGCTGCTCTGGCTATCGAGATTTTCCTCGGAATATTTATCTCGTTAACCGACTGCGAACGTGCCTCGACCTGTGAACGGAAGGTGAATGTTTGAAGTAAAACTTCTATACGTGCGTTTGACTTGGAAAGTGGCGAGAGCGTTACAAAAAACACATCGGGCGAGGCCAATGGAAGTTGTCATTCAAATTCAAAATTCGAATTCGATCTAAGTGAAAACTTTTTTGTATTTAAAAAATAAATAGTGTGTATTAAATCAATAATGAAGTTTTACTTCAATTGTGTGGTCTAAAGCACACATTTTTTCTATCATCAACTTCTATTACTATTCTATTGACGACCGGCTGGCGCAGTGGTACAGGGCTCGGATAAGTGGAGCATGTTGCGCCAGGGGTCGCGGGTTCGAATCCGGCCTTGGTCATGGATGTTTATCTATGTATTATATGTATTTCTATAATAAAAATCTTAAATATATAAAATTTCTTAAATTTATAAAACATATTAAATATATTCCGTTGTCTAGTACCCGTAACACAAGTCCTTACAATACTTAGCACGGGGCTAGGCTAACGTAGTGTACAAAGTCCACAGATATTTATTTATTTATTTATTATTTATTAATTTAAAAGTGGGATTTCACTTTCAAAATCTTATTTTAAAATGACAGAGAGTAAAAATGTTTGTAAGATTGAGTCACTGATTAATTTTCCTATCTACCACTATGATATAAATTTATTACTTTCTGTTCGTATCAAACTATATCAATACATATTACATACTGTATATTTCATGGATTACTCTTATAGATGATGATATTTACGTTTGAACTGACAAGTCCATAATTATGTCAAACTTGATGAGACTTTAAGTTCTGCTACAAATGAATATACCACGATTTTTAATATTCAGATTATTAAAAACCAAAAGTACAATACTATAATTAGTTTAAAAAAATATAAATATCAAAAAAGGCGTCTTCGCCCTAAAAGTGTTATAGTATTTGTATTCTCTTTTCTGTTAACCATCAAAATTATTTCGCACGGATATATAGAGTGTTTTGAGAATAAGCTCGATATACATAGTTAAGCAGAACTGTTGTTATGTGACGAAGCTTGGTTACCTCACTACTATAAGTATATAAGTAGTGAAGCAACCAATTATTAAAATTTAAATTATATCGAACTCATAATAACTAAACATTTCAAAACTCTTACCAATTAAGATGGAGGAATGCCTAATATTACAAAGAGGTAATTTCTAACTTAGTTCTTAAAAATTTTATTCGAAAATACTGACCCGATCACGAAAATTATCTTCCTATTCACTAACCAAGAGCTACATATACAAGCATAACAGGTTATACCTAAACAGTTGACTATGTAAGTACTACTAATTATTCTAGTTCAAATCAACACATCGAAAATGGTTATCCCGATTGGCCGATAACAGCAAACTTTACATTTAGAACTACCAGTATGTAATGATTTAATCGTTTCTAGTTTTAGATCTCGGAGTAAGGCTCTAGATCATTCCATATATGTACTCGCTAGATTTATAAGATCACCTTTCTTGAATTCGTCAAGTCCGGCGCATACCGATTTGAGTCACAGTCATTGCTTCATTTAGGGCGACAGCACACGCGCGACTTGTAGACGCGGCGACCGGCGTCTTAGACGCTTTTAAGGTGCTATGGGTCCCAATTGCGATCCGCCTAGTTAATTTTGCGTGGACGGCGCTCGAAAATAGAGACAATATTTAGATTAATATTATTTTATAAAAATAACCATACGCTTATTTAAAAAAGTGAGTCCTAGAATTACGTCAGAAATAGTGTTTTTTCATTAAAGACACGATAATGCCGTGCAAGAAGTGCGTTCTGAGCTTAAGATATCATTGAGTTTCTAACTTTAATCTAACTATGTAAATATTAATTTCTTTATAATTAGTATTTCTTTAAATTACCATAATCAATTTATTAATCACACATTAATTTGTTTTTAATAATTATATATTTATGGTATAGGGGGGCAAACGAGCAATTCCATTCTATTGTTTCCACCACACGCCGTGCCGCCCGTCCTCGCCGCACCGCGCGCTGTGGCTGTGGCACGGCGGGTAGACGCCAATGTATGTCAAATAACGTTTAAATGAAGTCGCACCTGTCGCACGACTCTCTGCGACCGGTCGCAGAGAGTCGCAAAGTCGCCAGTCGGTGCGTCTATCGTCGTGTCTGCTGTGGCTCTTAAAGGTAACATGCGGCCGAGATATGTTACCTAAAATATTTTAGACTAATTACGTTGCCCGGGTAAGGAATTATCAAGTATTACGTAAGTAATGTTTTAGTAATTTGGTCCGCCTGTTTTTGTATGTCTGTGGAAGTCGACGATCACTTATCATCTATATCATATCATCATATGTTATTTGGATGATGATAAAGAAGATCGCTGCCTTATAATAAGTAGTAAAATCTAGTAGGACGATAAGTTATATCAATAATAAAGTACAGTCTGACTGTATATAAATATATTTTTGAACTATTGACAAGAATTTGCTTTATTTATTTTATTTTATCCTCTCCACTGTTATGCACATCTACAGCTCTTTAAAATGAGTCCGCAACCGATATTTATATACCTACACTTGTATTCTCCTAATGGTGTTATACAATTGCTAGAATTCAAATCGCCTTACGTTATTTTTAAATTTTTTTTCCGTACAGTTTATAGATGCTGTTGATTTAATGTGAAACCCCAAGTTTTTGACTATTCAGTTTTCTTTTATCAGCTTGTATCCACTGGCAAACATAATATCAGCCATATTTTACTAATTGCAAGGTGACCACCAACCATTCCACAATTATGGTCGAATGATCCTAAATTTCAATTTGTTTGTCTTGAAATGGTCTTTCGTTATTAATCTCATCAGCCTTGGCATACTCAATGCTGACTATTTGCCTCTTTCGTTGTAATTTAATCGTCTTCTTTCGTTGTACCAAATCAACCTTGGTCATATTTATCTAAAACTAGCTGCGCCCCGCAGTTTCAGTCGCGTAAATTTCGATCCAGTGGAAAATAGAAAACCATCCCATCACATCCCATAGGAACATTTTTTCGGCATAAAAACTATATGTTCATCCTCTATGTGATATCCCAATTTATTCTCTGTGTGTGCGGCAAATTTCATGACAATCGGTTCAGCAGTTTTTGCACAAAGGAGTAACAAAAAAATAAATATACAAACTTTCGCATTTATAATATTAGTCCACACAGAGTATAAAGTGCCACGTATCATGATCCTTATACACTTGCCTTGCTTCCTTCACATTCATGACTCTCTTCAGCACACACCGGTTACGAAGCTTCTCTTTCTTTATCTTATCGCTATCTTCGGACAGTGTCCTGCCATGATACTCCAGTCTTGGTCTTCTTCGGAACCCACATCCCTCTATTCGCAACATTTCATAATTCACATTAACAGAATGAAAATAAAAGAAGTATTCGGCAAGTATTATTTATTCGTAAAACTAAACATTATATTTACATTGTATTTAAAATTTACAACGCGTTAAGATCAGGTCCGGAGCAACAGTCAAAGCAGAACTAAATAAATTAACAATAGGAGTTTCATTCGGCACATGCGAGTCATCGTCGCTGAGGAGGAAACGAACCACACCACCACAACCACATACCATAGGAACCACAGCTGGTTCGGATTAAGGAACAACCATGCCGTTTGCTTTCAAACCCATTCTTCCAAGGAGTAAATGCTGGTAAAACCCAGCACATCTATCCTCTAAAGAATAGGGATTTCGTTTCCCCGCTCAGCGATGCGGTGTGAAGGAGGCTACCAGGGGTGGCCGATAGCGCCCAGGCCTAGTTTCGCTATGGGGGCTGCGACCGCGACGGGCGCTGGTGCGAGGATGGGTGCGTGGCCTACAGCAACCGGTGCCTGCAAGAAATAATAAATTTGAAACGAAGATTATCAATGCAAGAAAAGGCCGTGATTATGATCCCTGGCCTCTTCCGAGATTGTGCTACTGGTCACAAATGTATTTTCTAAACTTTAAAAACTGTTACCGTCTAAATAACTTAACGGCTGGCGCAGTGGTACAGGGCTCGGATAAGCGGAGCATTTTGCGCCAGGGGTCGCGGGTTCTTACCGCGAGTGCGGTGTGCCTCACCGTGGTCTGCACCACCGTGTTGAACCGTTAACCTTGTCCGCCTGGATGACCTACCCCATATGACCATCTGCTGCAAGTCGGCGTCCGGTAAAACCTGATCATCATCAGGCTTTACCAGAGTTTATGAGCTATGGCCAACTGCATTTTGGAGCATCTCAAGCGGCGGAGAGAGTGCGGGAGTGTGACCCCCTCGCTCCTCCACAACGCCGCAAACGAGCCGGGGCTCGGAGGAGATTGTATAATCAACTCCTCCCCCCCTAACCGAGGCTGGGTGATGGATGCGGGGGCATCCGTCACCCTGCGCAAGGCCTCGTGGAGGAAGGCGCGCGCCGCTGTTCCCGCGCGCCTTCTCGAGTAGGGAAGGGCAGGAGGACTCCCCTCCTGCCCATCTCCGTTGGAGGGCCCGCCGCCTGTTTGTGGCGGGCGACCCACGGACGAGGGCAGTGGATGTGGCATCCGTTCCCATTGCCCTCGTCGTAAGTGGAAGAGGAGGAAATCCTGGGGGTTTTAGTGGGTATACGCCGCGCATCGTGGCGAGAGTCCCACATAACCACTCGCTTCCCCCGAAGCAGAGTGGTATGCGTAACGACATTTCCTCCAGTAAAAAAAAAAAGGCGGTTTACTTACCGCGTGTGCGGTGCCTGTCCTCTGCACCACGGCGTTGAAGCCGTTGATCTTGTCTGCCGTGTAGGTGACCTTCCTCAGGTGGCCGTCAGGCTCCACCAGGCTGTATGATCCGTGCACGACGCCGTTCTGCAGCGTCTCCGAGGCGTCCTTGTGGTCGCCTGTGGACGGGTCCTGTACGCCGTACGAGTAGCTGTACGCTGGGTTGGGGTCCACTGGTTCTGCGTGCACCACCTGTATGAAGGATTTTTTATACTAATATCTGTGGAATTATCGAACCTTGCTAAGTAACCTAGGGACTTGTATTATAGGTAGGTCGTAGGTACTATATATAAACTATAGATCGACTGCGTGACAAAATCTCCGAAATGAATAATACTCATAACAGGTCAAAACAATAAAAAAGTAAATTACTCTATTTTTCGTGTGTTTTCACCTAAAAGGAGGAAAATGTACATGCTTTTAAAAACTGATATATTTTTGTTTAATGTCGTTGCAACAAAACCGCTTATGAAATTTCATAATAACATAAGAATAACCATTAACGTGAAAGAAACAAAAAGGTCAGGAATTATGAGGTTGACAAATCTTAAGAAAGACAAAAACCCCCAACAAAAATTTAAGATTAAAAAAAAGGTGGGGAGGTATTAGCACGATGAGGTCGACATTAAAAGTAAAATATATTTGCTTGTGTTTTATTCATTCGGTAACCACTAAATAGATTGTGATAAAACTATATCTATGATAGTCTAGAGACGCCCAGGAGAAAATCTAAAAGCCCAAAATATTGTTACACTTATTTTTAATTTACCTAAAAAATAATCAAGATTAATTCAGTTTTTCTACGGATTAAAAAAAGTTAATTAGCTTTGAGATTTTTGCATAATACTTCTTCCTTTTCAGTGATTTGTTTATATCTTTACAATTATTATTAGCGTAACATTAGGTATTATTTTTAAATTATCAAGTTTATTAACAAGTCATCAAATGTTTGGAAAAAATTAATAAAGAGTTAAAGAAGAAACAAATGTATGCTCTCTTCTTATTGTCACTATATGGTGGTACCCAGTTGGGGATGACCTGAGGACCACCTCAGTCGCGTCGGCCCAGTTCAATATGTCACTATCTGCAGCCTCGGTGTTTAAACGCGTAAAACCTAGACTTTCAACTACAATATCTCTGCATCATGGCTCCCACGGGAAGGCGTCAATTAGATGACCTCTTGTCCGATGGAAGACGTTGTTAAGGTCACGGGGAGCAGCTGGATGCAAGATGCTGATCTGATGAATCAATTGACTGTTGGCTTGTGGCGCTCTCTAGGCCTGGCCTATGGCCAAATTTGGACGTCTTTTGACTGATTACCAGAAGTTGCAATCTGTGGCGCTCATTGCGGGAGGTATATATCCAGCAATGACGTCTCCTGGCTGCTGAACGGATCTACGTGCCACGTAAGCAACAAGCGGATCTTATGAGTTATTGCAAGAAGTGTGAATGTGGCGCTTTCTGGGGACGGCAATGTCCAGCAGTGGACCTCTCCTGAATGATTGCAAGAAGATGCAACCTGTGGTGCTCTCTGTGGAAGTCCAGCCACGGGAGTCTCCGGGACACCGGTGGGTTCTACATGGTGTAACTCACGGGGGCGGCTATGGAGTGGGCTATGGGCACGGAGTGGGAGATGGCGAGCGGCGAGATCGCGGGGGCGGCGTAGCCGATGCCGTCGTAGATGCCGGGCGCCGCCGCCGCCACTGCGCACGCGCAGCATACGATTACGAGCTGCAACACGATACAATTAAGTAGGTGAATTGTATCTTTAAAGATATCTGTTGAGATGAAGATGGTCCGGAACTGGATTCTTAGCAAACGGCGTGTTTGGTAGTAGATTTAATTGCTGAGCTAGAGTCCGAGCAGTTATACAAATACAAATACAAATATTTTATTGGGCAAGAAATGCATAATATACATGATATACATTAATCACTGGCCTCCACACTAGGATTCCCTGTGCCTGGAGGTCAGTCTCGTTCATCTTTAACACATGGTGATTCATTTATTTATTAAGTTGAGTCTAATATTACTACTAACACCTACAGACAACTTTACTTTACGATACAATAATACAATTGCAATAATAATATCTTAAATAATCCAAATATAAATATAAAATAAATTATGAAAGTGAAGCGTTGTATTTACGTTTGCAATTCTTTCACACAACAACTACATGAGAGATGGAATTTGGCACAGATATTTTACGGAAACAACACTTTTTATAAAAGAAGGGGTACAGCTGGGACACAATAAATATTCACTGGGGTTATAGCACCTGGGGTAACCAAATTGCGACTGCTTCCATATTGTATGTAGCTCTCAATAATTAGGTATACCCCAATTCCTCAGTCATTTTTGTGTTAAATATTATAAAATATATTAATTTATTAAATAAATAAATAGAAATAACTTTATTTGTAAAGTGACATACAGAAAAAATAAATAATAAAAAGTAACATGAAGAATAATTTTTTTCAAAAAATCTTTATTTCCATCCAAGTCAAAAAAGGTGGAATTAGAATCTAAAGAGCTGTAATAAGATCAAAGTCTACAGTTAAAATGTAGACTTGAAATATCCGCAATTTGAAAAATCTGCTTTTCAGATTGTTTCAACATTTGGAACTCGAACTTTGCACTTACCTAAGTACCTTGAACTTAGGTAAGTGAATCAGTCATTGCCCTTTCAAAATCGTGAATTGTGTACCACCGATTTTGTAGGTAATCAGCATTGAAGCATTATATTGACAATTGGGGTATTCAACAAATTTTAAAGAATTAACAAAAAAAAGTAAAATTAGTTTACGATGAATTAAAATTTAATACATTTATTTTGTAAAAAAATAAATAAATGTCTTAAATCTACGTAGCTATTTGGCTCGGGAAACTTTCGAAACTTTGAAAAACTTGGCCACCTCTGGTATATCAGCTAAGTTACTGTCACACAATGATACAACATTGCACTACTCTTCTAAATTAGTTATTATTAATGATATTAATTTCACGTTGTTATATTTGATTGAATTTTAAATAATATTCTATAAATAAACCACTGTGCACTGGCGTTATGTACATTTATTAAATTCACATTGTTACTTTATGAAATTATCAGTTGAAATAAAGTCAAGACATACAAACAAAAGTCCTAGTGTGTTTTTGACAATAAATTATAAAATTGTGTAAATTATAAATATATTAAGGTAAATAAATATTGGTAATAAAATAAATGTAAGTAAATTATATTAATGTAAATTACAATTATTGTTACTAAAGAAGAATATCTATCAATACTTTACTTATTTAGTTATACCTAATAAAAATATAATATAGGTAAGTGCCTAAAGAAAAAAGGCTTATGAAAAAAGTTATGACTTATGAAAACAATAATTTCACAGTTATTACTGTTATATTTATACTGTATCTCAGCTCTCACCTCCAACATTTTAACTGTGCCAGTACCTACCATATACAGTCCAGTACAAGATTGGCAACTAGCAAATTAAGCCAATACTAAACACTAGAAAACAGTTATCATTTATAATAAATTTTATATTATATATTTTTTTTAAATATCTTATTAACTTTATAATATATAATTAAAATGTATATCCAAATTTATAATAAAAAATAAATATGTATAAAAAATGGTACCTTAGCGTACATGATGGCGTGCTGGTACGATGGAACACGGTGCGGGCTGCACGCACGCACGGTATATAAAGCCCTGCCGCTGGACTTGATACAAATTTCCCAACCAAGGATAAGGCGTATGGCACGGGGCCTTGATATATCTATATGTTATTAACATAACACCCTGCCATGCTTGTCTGACAGAGATTAATAATTTATAACGCTAATTAAGAAGGAAGTTTGGTATTTGGAAATACATCAGCATTCTAGACGGTCATGCAACTCATGTAGCATGGGCATCAAAATAGGACCGTAGTCTTTTGTTCTAATCAAATGTGCGGCCTCGAAACAAAGAACTCGAAACTAAAACAAGAGGAAAGGAAGGTATATAAAAGACAACATTTCTAAAAAAAAAACGTTGTTCATTATAATACACGCATACCAAAATAATGCCTTATACTAGCTCATAAAACTCTCATTGTGTGCCACCACCAATGATCATTTTATCATTGGCAAAGGGGACGCCTGTAAGTAGCCTAGGGTTGCCAACATTTTTTCGGCGGAATATAGTATATTTCAAAATATGCGTTAAAAATATAGTATACTGCAATCAAATATAGGATATAGGAAAGAATAAGCTCTTTTCTAGAAGATCCCTAGGTCGTATCGGTCCGGAAATACCGAGGGGGGCAGCTGATTCCAAATTGAAATGGTGCGCGGGTTGAAATTGCGCTTTTAGCGCACAGTAGTGGACTTCGGAGGATGAAGGTGGTGACGGTGGAATTTGGAATTTCGGCGCGAAGTCCTTTAATGGAATTCAGCTGCGAGTATTAATCCGAACAACTTCTCGGAACACTGGCCGTGATAAATACCATAGAAGATGCACAGCGCAGCTTTTGTGCAGCAGTTTAACGATAAGGCGTGTTGACGATGGTAGTAATATTGTCTCATTGAATATTACGTGTTCATTGGTTCTTCTTAATTTTCCCGAATCTTCTTAAATATTAGCGTAAGTAGATTTTTGCCGCAGCCAGTGTTCGTGGAGCGGGTCTCATATTAAGGAGGTCTAAACGCAGATGTGCGGAAAAATATAGAGAATTATAGATTGCAATTTATTCGAAACGAAATTAAAATTAATTGCATATTGCAATGGTTTATGCTACTGAAGTAATAAGCAGTAAAATAAAATATATTAATATTTTCTTTTTTTGGATATAGGGGGGCAAACGAGCAGTCGGAGCCATTTTCATGACTACCGAGGCCCACAGACATCCGCCTAGAGGCTATACAGATGCGCTGCCCTCCTTTCTCATCCAACTCCTTGGGCCACCGGCCACTTACACACCACACAAAACGCGACAGCAAAGCTGATGGCGATGATATGTCAGTAGAGTATTTTTTTAGCTGTATATAATAAAAAGCGCGGCGAGCATGTCGGTCGCCTTGTACGTCACGCCGGACGGCGCGGCCCCGAATTCCTCTGATCACTTATCAAAACACATCAACTCTGTAATATCGGTAAGGTGCATTTTATTAAGTCTTATCGAATTAATTATAGACATAATTGTAACATAATATCACTTAATCGTACCAAGTACGATCGACCAAGCTTCGTTGGAAAATGTTTAAATGTAAAAATTGAGGA
>LUGF01003493.1:202004-223196 GCA_001625245.1 Calycopis cecrops | reverse complement strand
GATATTATGTACTATAATAATGAAAATAAAGTTTAAATTCATTTGACACTGAAAGTGCGCTCCGCTTCGCTGCTCTTCGCCGCGCTTTTGGTGTGAATTGACCTTACAGACCCTTAAGTCTTGATTGGGATATACGACAATAAGTTGTGGTAACAAGGTCGTTATGCAAATGGCTGATTGACTTATCAATAGGGACTACCTGCTCTTACGCATTCAACAAAGGATCAACCCGTAATACCTAGATAAGAACGCCTTTGTTACTATGTTCCTTCGTTTTCTCAATTAAGAAATTATGGTCAACGAGGAGTTGAATTGATATTTTTTAAAGATATCGGCATAAATGTAACATGTATTATACCTTTTTAAAATCTGCAATAACTATGCATGTTTTTAAAGCAATGGGCAAGCTTACTATCGTAGATTTTTTTTTTGCCAAGTGACATACAAAATTAGTAAATCAAATAATCAAAGATTTATTGTTATCATTTTATTTTATTTTTTAAATTTTGATGCAATCTCAGAAAATCTCTTTATTGTTATCAATGAAATAATTAATTAGCTGCAAAATAAAAAAAAAACAAAATACAAAAATTCCAAAATTTCTGGCTACTATAGCAAAATTAGTGAGTAAGAGTAGCTTAATTTTGAAAAAATGTTATTTATCCCACTTTTTTTTTAAATTCAAACCAAAAAAAATAAAAATATTTTTTTCAAATAGCACACAAAGGGGGGCATCGACCGGTTCCGGTATATCTATTTTTACGTCACACCCTGTATATAGGGAGAAGATAGATTACAGTTGGCACTAATTTATATGTAAGATGTACAAATAGTAAAAGGCCAATCGAAAGAAGTTTATAAAGGGAAATATTATCACCACAGACCTTAATATTTTAATTTTAAATTTTAGGCAGGACAAAATCAACAAGCTTTACCAGCCGCACCTATGTATAATGCAACTCATAATCCATGTACAAGGAAGGTGGCACCAAAACCAAATTTCAAGAGACCTGGGCGAAGAATAAGTGAAGAAAGTAATGCTTTACTAATCTAAATTTTAAGGTCGCAGAAGTCTGTCAACTGTCAGTAATGATGCCACGACGCATGCATGCAGCCGATTTGGGCCGGTACGACCGGGGAGGTACTTCTCGCTTACACGATACCGGCGTTATGTAACAGCTGTGCTGTCTCGTTTCTTGTGGTGGGTAAGTAGCCAGTGAACAATGGTGGGGGGGCGGATGGAGGGTTACGCATCAGTATAACCTCTATGCCATAATATATAAATTTGTTAGTGATTCTCTCAAATTAATTTAGGATTAAGATTTTTGATAGCGATTATTATTATTATTAAGATAGCGTGTAACGATGGGGCCGACATATAGGCCACCTATAAAAGCCCCTCAAAAAATTAGAATTAAAAAAAAAAAACCTCTATGCCAATTCTTGTGAATTTAATAAATCTACTCACTTTACTATTTTATTTAATGTATCTAATCTAGCATCAAAATTGAGTCAATATTTTTTCAATTTTTATCTTTGTAATTATTTTAAGCGATTACATATTATTTCAATTTTTATTTCAGAATGTCTAGAATATATATGGGATATAAAAGCACGAGAGGAGACTGCGAGGAACCAAGAAGATTGTAAGCATTACTTTATTTTTTTTTTGTTCAAAAGAAGTATTTAAAAAAATAAATATATTACATACTTTGTTATAAAAAATAACTGAGGCGATTAATCATCATAAAAACTGTTATTGTTTAAATAGAACCAAATTTTATACACGTATGCCATACTTCCTCCAAATTGGTTTAGTAGTCTGAGTCCGACGCGGACAAATACAGAGACATTATATTTTTATATATAAAGAAGATAAAGATAATAATGAGATGAGGTTGATGTGTGTGTGGGCATTGTCAGTAGTAGTCAAGTAGAAATAAAGTCAATCACTTGAGTTATTTGAAAATAATTTTGAACAAAATAATCAAAAAACTTAAAAACTTGTAGGATTCAATCAGTTTTATATATTTTAATAATTCTAAATAACGAACCTGCTACTTTTTTTCCTAAAATACGAAAATTTTTGAAGGTTATAAAAATTAATATTTTGTCTTTTATTATTAATTTGCCCTATTTAAATCAACATTTTCGTTATAGTATTTTACAAATGGCTTTGGTATTATAACAATGTCGGATCAAACAAGCCGTCGGAGTCTTTTGGTTAGTGATGAAGCCGATATACAACCATGATACCATGGACAATACAGTTACATTGCTCTCCTTTACCCCCTCTCGTCTTCACCAAATTAGCCATAGAAGCTCGCATATCCCACAAAAAGCGATATCATGCCATTGCCCCCATGTTACACGAACGAACGTGTGCTATGTATAAATTGATCTGCTGTTCTGGTTTAAAGTATTATTTTACTTTTAAGAGGATGCATAGTTTTAGCTTTAGCCTTAATAAAAGAGCCAAAGTTCAAGTCAGATATTAGGCTAACGTCCAGAAGCACAAAGAACAATGGACACTTTGGACCATTAACGAGCCCAGAGATATGACTACCACCAAAATATAGCATATTATTACTGTAATTAACCTATATAATTTGTTTTTATTTTAAAGCTGGAGAAATATTTTAAATTAATTTTAAAATATTATAAGTAATAAAGTGGTAATACTACGATATTCTTTGGTTTAGTATTGATCTGTGACAAATGTCAGTCAGTAGATTATAAATATACCTACCCTCCTAACACCGGGCATTTTATTATAATATTTTGCTGCTGCATTTTGCTCTACAGGAAGGTAGTTCGGTTTTTATAATCTGACAATCGCGAGGTGACAGATGTTGTTACAATCGAAATCCTTCTCTTGTTTGCTTTGCAACACAATACAATTTATGGAAGGTTCTGAAATGAAATCAATGTACACTTATACAATGATTAATAAAGGATTCAGCTTAAGACTGAAATAAATAAGTAATTAAAAGCTTCACGAGGTTATAATAAACATTAGCCATGAGCGATTATATAAATTGGATTCACTATTACAGTTAACATCTATAATATAAGCATAAAAAGTTTTCGACTCAAGGACTGTACAATTATTAATTGTTAGCCTATACCACTGAAAACCTAGTATCTTTGCATTTACTTATTTAAAACTACATTGTGATCCGTACTAGTTATCAGTTTTTGATTTATATTACATGTGGAATACAGTTTTTCTAAAAAAATAATAAAAATCAATATGACGTTATTTTACATTAAAAAAGTATATTATTTAATACAAGTAGGTATAATATGAATTTCCATCAAGAAGTGACAATACATGCGCAATACATTCCATCAATTATACACCTGTCATTTGTCAAATCCTAACAATACAGATTACTAATATGCAAACAACCTCAAAAATATATTTTATTTAATTACATATTTCTCCCGTCTTTAAAAAATACATTGAATATTGTATTTTGTTATATTAATATAGACGAATAAAACAACGCATGGTTTATTGATGGGCGCGTTTATGGTCCAATGCATGTTAGCAGATGACCATTGTTCTTTATTAGTTCTAGGTAAATATGCATTTTAGAATGAAGAAGTCAGAGTATAAGGACTCCGTTTGGAAGAAGACAGACACGCCTTGGTTTTATTGGCATTTTTATCTGTACCATCCCGAAACTTACGAAAACAATTACCGTTATACGTTCCGAGAGTAAAGTGCAAATATAGAAGAAACTCATATTTATTAAGAGTATCTCAACTGTTCAATCAAATTAGTATCAATCATAATATTGATTTATTTAATAATTGTAGTACAAATAATGTCAAAAAGCTATTCACTGAAAAATTCTTTGCTTAATCAATGTATGACACGCTGTTCAACCTATAATTATCAATTATTATAAGTGGAAACTTGTAATTGTCTATACCACCCATACAATAAGTACATATTTATTACCTATCACTTATTTAGACGTAAGTTTTCCAAAGATTGTAGAATAAAATAAAATTTAGACTAGATTGACATCTCCCTGTTCGAAAACCGCCTGTGAAATCAAAGTAAGAGGTCGATCATAGCTTTTCTTTGAAGATGTGCATTCTAAAATTTGTTTTATTAGCTCGTGCATTCAATATAATATATCTCCCTACAACTGTTCTGTGATTTGCATAACAAAACATGCCAGTACGCAGAAAATCATTATTATGCAACTAGTAAAGTGTTGCCGTGAGAACTGACCCCTGAGGTATCCCGACATTGATAGACGACCGGGCCTCGAGGACTACTTATATCGATCTTTCCTTTAGGAAGTCAGGCAGAGAGTAACGAGCTGAGGCCGTACGACAAAAACTTATTTACTACGCTGTCGTGCCACACTCTGTGGAAGGCCTTCGAGATATCGAGAGATACAGTAACTGCTCCTCCATACTTCTCTATGGCCTCACACTAGATGTGTGTGGCATAGACAAGGAGATGTTTGTTTCGGTTTTGGGAAATCTGTACTGGCTGTCATTGAGGAGATCGTTTGTCTCCAGATAGTTGAGAAGTCTAGAGTTCAATACCCGGTCCATAGTCGTACAAAATACATATGGCGACTAATATTAGCATGAAGATAAGCTAGGCAGCTGAAAATGTAAGAAAAAAATGTGCTATACATTCTTACTTTTAACCGAACTGGTTTTAGAAAACCTGAAGTATAAAAAATTTGGACAATAACAACTGTATCTTTTTAATACTTTGATTAGAAGTATGATTTTTTCAAGGTTTTAATAGATAACAGATCTCAGTGTTTGGTATAAATTTCAGATTTATCCTTTCACACGTTTCCAAAGAAGTTCTTAACATAATACGTCTATTTTTTTCTCTCTGACATACGAAACCCTAAAAACTTAGATTCTCCTCAGTCTTACCAAATAATATGACGAATGTTTGCAAGCGACACAGAAATTTTCTGTCAAGTCTTCGACTGTCTGAGGGACGGGTCAGTCAATCATGTCACCAGGTATTTATCACTAATACTAGTAAATCAATGCTTGTATGATTCACCTTAAGTCTCTCAGCCTATTCCTATCGTTGGTACAGCACTTACGTGTGCGAGCCCAAACTCCCACTTGGTAGGTTTTTCTCTATGCCATGTCGGACTTAAATAAGGGGGTGAAGGAACAAATAGTGCACTTCTGTCGTATAACATAAAGCACTATAATATCTGCGCAGATATAATATATCTACTGGTGCCGAAATAATTCGCTAATAAAACATTTAAAAAATGACGACTTCTTGCGCATCAATGCCACAAAACAATTTTCTATAACTAGTCCCGACGTAATGATGTGCATAGTTCAATGAACTGCAAAGTCGATATATCAACAATATCTAACCTGATTTCATAATAATATTGCGAGGTCTACAATAAATAATTATTATATACCAGCTGTCATAACAGACGATTTCCTGTAATAACTTCACAATTTGTTGTTTCGGTTAAATGTGATGTTACGTAGCAAAACTATCATAACGTTCGTTACCTTATTAGTATGAAAGGTTAAAATTAGTCGACCCGACCGTTATTCAATATTTTCGCATCATTTTTCTTTCTTCCTAATCATACTAGGCCCTGTTATATGCATATATAAACTAATATACTGTACTGCTAGTAATAACTACACCATAAAATTATATATAGTATATACAAGGTTGATAAAACCTAGAGGCATTAAATGAAACCACATTTTTATTGTTTCCAGACTACACAACAAAAATCAGATCAAACATTTTTTAAAGTTTTTTGTCACTTCACTCACGCTGTACGTCAGCTGAAATCGAATATGAGCCAGCCGAGGTCATTAACCCCGTTTGAGGTTGCCATTCACTGTACGTGCCGGAACAAATCATGATTACATATTTTTGCTATTTAACTTGTTTGAAAAAAGTATTTTCGTATACTTGTCTTGAACTTTTTTTAATGATTTCGGATTAACTGTAGGCGCTCATAATAATATTATACGAGTATGTGGTATCGTTTAATGCCTCTCGCTTTTATCAACCTTGTATATATTAAAGTTAAAAGTGTTTATGTCTATAGAACTAACTACATGTGTAATTCTTTTGCAGGTTCTAAATACGAAGGCAAAACGAAGGTCGTCGGAGGCCGGCCTGCAGAACCGGGGGAATTCCCACACATGGTATATTTGATTTTTGGCTAATACTCGTATTCATCATTTCAAAAGGAAGTGTATTGTATTGAAGTTTTTTACTTTATCATTTTACTCCTTTTTTACTGTTTTTAAAACTAAGGAAAATGTGAATAATGTTGTAGTTGTGTCCTTTCACTCAGAGCCTTTTGATTGTAATTAGTTGTAGATGATTATAATTAGATGTAGTGGTAGATATATATTTCTGACTTTCAAACAGTAATTTTTATAATTCTATTTTGAAAAAAAGAACATTTTCACTTCATTTCTATTTTCACACATAAGGTATTCCAGTATCAAACTAAGAATGATAATTTAATGAATGGACACCGAATTTGATCTGAAAAAGGCATCTAACAATACCAAAATTGAAATAGGAGTCCCACAAGAAAAATAAATGGCCCCAAAATGAACCATTCACCATTCGGGGCCATTTCTTTTTCATAATAATATGTAATATAATTTCCATATATAGCTAAATGTGAACATGAGATAGTCCTATTAAACAATGCAACGTCTTCTATTATTAAAAATTAGAAGAAGAAGAGTTAAATATAATCGACAAAATATTTATTGTAATGAAGTAAATACGTACTTCTCTGTCAATGATAGTACATTGGTTTATTGTTAATAATTTACTACTGAATAGTACAAGGACTGAATTTATCTGATTCAAATTTCCTAGTTAAAGACAGGTTCCAACCAATGTAGGGATGGACGAGGCAGCTTGCCGGCACTGCGACGCGTTCTCTGCATTGTGCAGAGCGACCATAGCATCTACGTCCTACCCAACGGCGGGCGACCGATAAAGCCGGCCTCGGGGGCACATGCAACTGAGATTCAAGACAGTATACTCAAAGCACACAAAGACGCTTCTAGGATATCGCCAACTACCTCTTAAGAAATACATTAAAATCTAATTTAATTCTTCACAGGTGGCCCTTGGTTGGAAAGCAGTACAAGAAGGCTACATTTTCAAATGTGGGGGAAGTATCATCCATCCTAAGTTCGTTGTCACGGCTGGGCACTGCACAAAATCAAAGAGAGATCCTAGAACTATTAGTCAAATTCCTGAGATCGTTCGGTATGGTGCAAAAGATTTACAGGTAAATTTTGTTATTAGAATACACAATTATGATAGTATCGATACCTTGTGTTTAGCTTCTGTACATATACAGGGTGTGGCGTAAAAAATGGATATACCGGAATCGGTCGATGCCCCCCCTTGTGTGCTATTCAAAAAAATATTTTTATTTTTTTTGGTTTGAATTTTAAAAAAAAGTGGGATAAATAAAATAAGCGACTCTTACTCACTAATTTTGCTATAGTAGTCACAAATTTTGGAATTTTTGTATTTTGTTTTTTTTTATTATGCAGCTAATTAAATATTTCATTGATAACAATAAAGAGATTTTCTTAGATTGCATCAAAATTTAAAAAATAAAATAAAAATGATAACAATAAATCTTTGATTATTTGATTTACTAACTTTGTATGTCACTTGGCAAAAAAAATTCTATGATAGTAAGCTTGCCCATTGCTTTAAAAACATGCATAGTTATTGCAGATTCTAAAAAGGTATAATACATGTTACATTTATGCCGATATCTTTAAAAAATATCAATTCAAGTTCTCGTTGACCACAATTTCTTAATTGAGTAAACAAAGGAACATAATACAAAGGGTTACTTATCTAGGTTTTACGGGTTGATCCTTTGTTGAATGCGTAAGAGCAGGTAGTCCCTGTTGATAAGTCAATCAGCCATTTAGATACCGACCTTGCTACCACAACTTATTGTCGTATATCCCAATCGAGAGTTAAGGGTGAATCTTTAGATAAAGACACAGCATTTTGGGGTAAACACAAATCTTATAAGAGGTACTGCCACACTGCATGCTTGCATGCAGTCGAGTTGGGCCGGCACGACCGGGGAGGTACCTCTCGCTTACACGAGACGGGCGTAAAGTGACAGCTGTGCTGTCGCGTTTCGTGCGATGTGTAAGTAGCCGGTGGCCCATGGAGGTGGGAGGAGAAAGGGTGGCAGCGCATCTGTATAGCCTCTATGCGGATGTTTGTGGGCGTCGGTAGTCACGAAAATGGCTCCGGCTGCTCGTTTGCCCTCCTATACCATAAAAAAAAACACTGCTTGTGCAATAGAGATGGGTAATGCAATTTATTTCTTATGTAAGTAAATCAGTTTAAGTACCCAGTTAGTGTAAATCGTAATCAAAAACTGAGTCCGTAGTACGAAAGCCAAATTCACTTTTTAAATAAATCAAACACGTGGAGGTACAGAGAGGTATGCGCAAGAGACGATTGTCTAAAGAACACTAACTGGGTACTTAAACTGATTTACTTACATAAGAAATAAATTGCAGTACCCATCTCTATTGCACAAGCAGTGTTTACCCCAAAATGCTGTGTCTTTATCTAAAGATCCACCCTTAACTCTTGATTGGGATATACGACAATAAGTTGTGGTAACAAGGTCGTTATCTAAATGGCTGATTGACTTATCAACAGGGACTACCTGCTCTTACGCATTCAACAAAGGATCAACCCGTAATACCTAGATAAGAACGCCTTTGTTACTATGTTCCTTCGTTTTCTCAATTAAGAAATTATGGTCAACGAGGAGTTGAATTGATATTTTTTAAAGATATCGGCATAAATGTAACATGTATTATACCTTTTTAGAATCTGCAATAACTATGTATGCTTTTAAAGCAATGGGCAAGCTTACTATCATAGATTTTTTTTTTGCCAAGTGACATACAAAGTTAGTAAATCAAATAATCAAAGATTTATTGTTATCATTTTTATTTTATTTTTTAAATTTTGATGCTATCTAAGAAAATCTCTTTATTTTTATCAATGAAATAATTAATTAGCTGCATAATAAAAAAAACAAAATACAAAAATTCCAAAATTTGTGACTACTATAGCAAAATTAGTGAGTAAGATTCGCATAATTTTGAAAAAATGTTATTTATCCCACTTTCTTTTTAAATTCAAACCAAAAAAAATAAAAATATTTTTTTTGAATAGCCCACAAGGGGGGGCATCGACCTGTTCCGGTATATCCATTTTTTACGCCACACCCTGTATATATATATATCTTCAATTACAGTTGGAAGGGCCTTGATTTGAGTCTCAAAAGAGTCATAGGATTTTTCAATTTGTACTTAATGTTGGATGTCAGGAGGTTATATTACACTTTTTAATGTTTTGAATAGGATCTTTTATGTATTGGTTCATCTCATGTTACATAAGCTGAAGATCTTTAAATCAATTTGGTGTCAAATTTAGAACATCATACATTAGATTTTAAACGATGAAATAAATTTTCAGGAACTATGAGTATTTGCAAATTAAATGATGGACCTGTCCTTAAACTTTAAAAGACTAAAAAATTTTTTCACCAAATAAAGTAGTTTGGAAACAGGAGTAATGGTATTTTACGTTATCCATGAAATGAACATAACTTTTCTGTATATCATAAACCAGGCTGTACATTATAATAATATAATTCCCAGCACCACTTTGCGATGGTGCTGGCAATTATTTTGACGGTTCAAGTTGTACCAAAGTTTCAACTTGCTATTCCATAGTTTCCTTATGTGTGTAGGATGGTTATTGCGCTGTATTGTAATGATGAGATTCAGTGTGGGTGACATGATAATCTTCATCCATCAGCTCCTGACGCGATATTTAAGTAGGGTCACGAAGATGCCCGATGTGGACATTCCTGTTATAGTAATAGATTAAAGTTGGGGTAAAATAAGTTGCATAAACTCAATTGAGCTTCTAGTTGTTTCTTATATACATCCTATATGTTAAGTTTTTCAACGCGCTGGATATTTATTCAGTGATTAAAATTATTTTGTAAATATTCCAGAATCCGAAAGGGCTAACCATATATCCCTTGGACATAAACATTACCAACATTATACGACATCCTAATTATATGCCACTTAGGCAGTACTTTGATATTGCTTTGCTAGAATTGGAAAAAAACATATCGTCTTTTGATCAAAACGTTCAAGCAGCATGTCTTTGGAGCAATTTAAATACTGATAACATACGCAAGGTTTCGACGTCTGGATGGGGAGTTACCGAAACAAGTAAGTTATTTTTGTCGAAGTTATGTTAGCAGACATTAGTTGCTCTAACGAACAATAAGGAAAAATAAATACTTACTTAAACTCTTATATATTATACTTAGTTAATGAATGCTTACTTAAAATTTAATAATATTGTCTTTCTCAGTTAATTTATTTTTTATTTTATAAAAAAGTAAAACGAGCAGTTCGTGTTTTTGATAGCACCCAGAGGTAGAAGAAAGCAGAGGTTTGGCGCGTATGTAAAAAATGTACTTCTCAATCCGTCGGCTTACTGCAAGAGATCGTTAACCGACAATCAAGAAACTTTGAAAAATCTTATTTATTGATAACACTTTAATTAATGAAGTGCAAGTTAATGAAACCAAAACTAAACAATTAATTGGTTTTGGTTTCAATAATGATATTATAATATAGTGTTATTATGATGAAAAATTAATATAATGAAAAATTCATGAAAAAATTGATTTCTCTCTCTGAAGTTTCGTAAATGTCAGTTAATGAGTTCTTGCAGTAAGTCGATGAATAAAGGTGGTGGATGAATAAAGGTCATTTTTATTATTTAATTTGTAATTTCTTATTAAATCTTCCTAAATCGTCTTTATGAGAACGGAATGTATGTACTTTTAGGTGGGAAACAGACTGTGACAGAATTGAGAGTTGGTGATTTAGACTTGATTAAAGATGATGTATGTGATAATCTTCTACGACCCATGTGCAAAGCCCGAATGTGGTGTGGCTTAGAAAGTCATCAAATTTGTGCTGGAAAACTGGCTGGTGGGGTTGATGCTTGTCAGGTAAGGAGTGCCATAAAAAAAATTATATATTTATGTCATTGTCTTATGATTTTCCTTATGATTATATATATTTTCCATATGACTAAAAGGTTAGTTGTTTAAAGCCAATTTATTGGGCGAACTAACCGAGTTCATGAATTTTTATGGTACACTTTACGGAAAGGTGCGCTCTTTCGCTAGTTGATTAATAATAATTTATCAGCCGAATAGTGTAGCTAATATGTAATAAGTAATAAGTATTTCCATTGAACATCCCAGCAAACAAACAAAATTAGAAACTTTTTACAAATAAGTAGTTCATGTAAAATTATAAAAAAAATCAGTAATATCAGAAAAAGTTAATAAATTTCTAAAAAGGAACGACATATTTCTTCTAATGTAAAAGAACTACTGTTAAATTTTTAGACCATAAAGTGTAAAACTGAACTGTTTATCACATTTTGTAAACCGTTGTAAAAAGTATTTAATATATATGTATATTATTATTACAGGGTGATTCTGGCGGACCATTGCAAGTGCAAATAAATTTGCATCCATCGATAAAAGGCAAAATATACTACCTCCTCGGTGTGACGTCGTTTGGTTTTGGATGTGCACTCCCTAATTCGCCAGGGGTCTACACAAAAATTGCAGCTGTTATTGACTGGATAGAACAAAATGTTTGGCCAAATTAAAGTTGCTAGTAGAAAATATAATTATGATAAATTCGTATTTATCAGTTTATGATATTTTCGGTTAATAGTCTTACAAACATTGCTCATATTTACTTTTATACTCATTTTTATATACTACTTACATATTTTTTCTAAAAAAACTGTTTTTTATTTTCAACTTAACATTACAATTATAGTGAACTGCGCCATAATCACTAATATAGGTAGGTACTTAACATCGAGGTGTAAAATGTGGAAGCTATTAAGCAATCGGGGCCTTTTTGTGACAACTGCCCATAGACATTATTATTTATACAGCATAATTAATAAACGGGTGTTTTTTATATTATAAGCTGCGATGATTCGTTGCCCTACTCCGCCCCGTGGAGAGCCACGTGCTATCTGCTACTTGCACACCGCACGAGACGCATCAGCATAGCTGTCACTTTACGCCGGTGTCGTGTAAGCAAGAGGTCCTCCCCGGTTGTGATGATCCAATTGGCACTTTCTAGATTTCGCGAGAGATGATGTAGTGGCCTTATCCCTAGCCCTAGCTACTTCACCAATAACAAACATGAGCATTTAGATTGAGTATTGTGTCCGAGCGGTATATTATGTGCACTGTGCGAGAATTACTGTCTAACGTTATAAATATATTTTGCTTGTTCTAACTGATTTGACATATAAAATCACCCTTATTTCTGCTCTCCTATTATATGGCTTAATGCCAGTAATGCTATGTGTGCCCTATCCAAAATATAGGTTGTCCGTTATCATTTAAGGGCTTTAGAACCATTAATATAATGCACTGTATGTCGAAAATATTAGGACAAAATGCATATGGGCAATTGAAAGAATATATTAAGGGTAACAATAAACTACCTGTTATGCAGTTTGGTTTATAAAAACACTACATCATCACTACAGGTCTTATTAATATGATTGAAGATGTTATCTTAGCTGAAGATGGCGGGAATATTAATATTATTGTGCTCTTCGATTTTTCACATGCATTTGACTTCATTAACAGTGAGTTTTTTCGAAGAAAACTACGAATTTATGGCCTAAAAGAGGTTACGGTTAGCAAGATATCTGTAAAATTGGTTCCGCATCGAAGCAATCAAAAGTGATAGTGAAAAATCTTATTTCGTCGCGGCGCTTCTGGATAAAAAGTGGTATCTCTATTTTTGGTCCCAAATTGTTTAGTGTCTACTAAGCTGATGTTACAAATGGATTGAGTAAAATTAATAATGATCTCAACCTCATCTATAATAATTATTTCAAATCAAATGCATGCATGCATGCAATTAAAGGTCTTGAATACCACAAAAACCAAGTACCTACGTTCATCGTTCTCGGTGTTCTTCATCAGGTATAATTTGTTAAATCGAGAAATTCAGTTATTACCCTAAATTTATGTGAAATCTTTCTTACGTCTTATCGTAGACACAATAGATTTGAAAATGTGTCTTAAATAACACGTTCTTGCTTTTGCTTAGCTTCTATTGCTTAAAAGCGTAACAAATTAGTTGATTGATGAAACTCGTATTCGACTATGAGAAAAACTCCAAGATTTATTATACCGAATCTATGATAGAACAATGGCTGCGAGAGTAAAAAATATCAATATTACGTGTTCAAAACGCCTGTGCACGTTACAGTTTCCGTATACCGCGAGATCACGTCACCCCGCACTTAAATGAGACGTCGCATTTTAAAAACGTAAAACCGTATAAGATTACACCTAGTGACGATGCTATTCGGCGTTGTCAAATACAAGGTTCCCGTGTACTTTTATAAGAAAATGGCCTGGGAAAGAGATGTTAACATCTCACACAATACGCGATTCATACACTTCATTCCATATGTATAAACCAAAATATTTCACAACAGCATTTCAACGTAGCTTTAAACAATATGATGCAACGAAGTGTTAGAATAATCTCCCACATCCGATTCGAAACAAAATGGCACGCAAAGTACTTTTAATTGCCTATATACTCTTCACATGTTTATGGCCCAAAAACAATTAGGTATTATTATAAATATGAATGTGCAAGAGTATTAATGAATATGATGTGATAAAGGCAGAGTACATGGAGTAGATTATCTTCATACAAATTAGCAGTTTTCAATGTGTGTGTAAACACCGGCCGCCGCACTGTGTCGGCACAGCACACACGGACATAATCCTAATAAACTCAAATATACAATAAACCACCGAAGCTCACCGGCGCGGGCGGCGCGCCGGTCTAGTTAGTTCGCGCGCATACCTGTATTTCGCTGCACATCCGTTTTTTATTTAGCGCAGGTGATATATAATAAATATTAAGTCGTCAAAAAAAACGTAAAAAATCTTGTTTTCGGGTGCCCCTAACAGAATATAATCTATAGTATAAGAGAGCAAACGAGCAGTCGGAGATAATTTACCATTCAATTCATGACTTCCGACGTCCATACACATCTGAATATCTGCAGATGCGTAGCCCTCCTCCCTCAATGAGCTTACACACACATTTTTTAAATTGTAGGTATATGGGGACAAAATAGCACTCGGATCCATTTTCAAGATCCGCACAGACGCTATACAATAGAAATTTAGTAAATTTACTTACTTTATTAAAAGTTTCCACTTCATTGTTATTCTTTTATAGTACAGGAGGGCAAACGAGCAGTCGGTGTCAATTTCTTTACTACTGACGCCCATATACATCCGCATAACAGATTAGTAGTTGCGCTAGCCTCCTTTCTCCTCCCACATTCGTGAACCATTCTTTCTCCTCCCTCAATGGTCCACCGGCTACTTACACACCGCGCGAGACGCGATAGCACTGTTGTCATATTACGACGTTTTCGTGTGAGCGAGAACAGCGTTGCCCTACATATTAGAAAAACAGAAAAAACAAACAAACAAACAAACAAAAGGGTAGGTACTCCTGATTTTTGTAAACTTAATTTCAGCATGTACAAACAAAAAAGTATACTTATCAAAACCACACAAAAAAAAAATATCAACCCTAGACGTCAAGAAAAGAGTTTATTTATGTCGCCGATTGGACTTAGATAGCTTACTATTCTTATTTTATTATGATAAAGGCTGGCTTCTGCGACATAATATGCATTTCACACGTTTCATTCATTTATTGATTTATTTATATAGAACAAATATATTATCATCGAGACTGTTTCGAGAGGCAGATGGGCAAAGTGGGTTTTTCGAGAATGGGAACAACTGGGACATAACTCTGACAGGCGGTTTTAAATCTGAACTCAAAACAGCAAAATGATGGAACATTTCTTGTCTGGTGCCTCCTGGAGCATCTCAAAACGGCAAACCACCTTCGCCACTAGACGATGTACCTCCCGGAGCAAACATTATGAACATGACATATATTTTTTTACTCACAATATGCACTCGTTAAACATTCGTGTAGCTGTATCAACTGGTGGGGCGTGATGGTGAATCGACGCGAGGATAGCTTTTATATAAGATTTTTTTTTTTATGGTCTAGGGGGGCAAACGAGCAGTTGTAGCCATTTTCATGACTACCGACGCCCATAGACATCGGCATATAGACTATACAGATGCGCTGCCCCCCTTTCTCCTCCCACCTCCATGGGCCACCGGCTACTTACACACCGCACGAAATGCGACAGCACAGCTGTCACTTCACGCCGGTCTCGTGTAAGCGAGAGGTACCTCCCCGGTCGTGCCGGCCCAATTCGGCTGCATGCAAGTAGGTATGCAGCGTGGCACTACCTCTTACAAAAAGATACGGAGATGATTTATGTTAATTGGTCTACTCCGAAGGAAGACCTTTCTGCATTTAGTAATAACATGTGGCGACAAGCGACCTTGGCTTTAATATAATAACCGCGAAATTACCGCGAGACACGGACTTATCGCGTATTTATCGATTTTTATTTATGATATTCTGGGTTTTTACAAAACGGAATTTGGATTTATCCCCTTTAATTACCACAAAGATACAGATCTTTTATTAGAAACTTTGTGACCACAACGATGTCTAACCTCGATTAAACTTAGAATTGTGTAACGTCTACGGGCCGTCGTAAGAATAACGGTACCTCAGAAGGGTAAGGATCAAATCAAAGATAGTTTACTTTTGCAACAAATACAAAATAATTTTTTTAATTATATTCTTTTTATATTGGTAAGAGGTAGTGCCACACTGCATGCTTGCATGCAGTCGAATTGGGCCGGCACGACCGGGGAGGTACCTCTCGCTTACACGAGACTGGCGTAAAGTGACAGCTGTGCTGTCGCGTTTCGTGCGGTGTGTAAGTAGCCGATGGCCCATGGAGGTGGGAGGAGAAAGGAGGGCAGCGCATCTGTATAGCCTCTATGCGGATGTTTGTGGGCGTCGGTAGTCATGAAAATGGCTCCGGCTGCTCGTTTGCCCTCCTATATTATAAAAAAAAAAATAATAAAAATGAATATTTGTCTGTATAGAATGCTCTTTATAGAATTGTAAACTATACATTTGATCATGTAATTTGCTTCAGAAGTTGTGGTGCATGAGAACGGGAAGGTTTCTGAGTTGATACGATCAATTTTCGACGGATCGCGCTACGCGTAGCAACACACGCGGGGTACAGATAGTGTAAAAAGATATAAATAAATAGATATAAAAAAACTGTTTAAGAAAATTACAAAATGTTATTTATACTTTTAACTGTTTCATACGATGACAGACTGATTGTGTAACAAAGCGAACTGCTGTTGAACGCGACACTTGTATCCCATTTGGCTACTATTGGTACTAATAAATTATTTATGGTAAAAGTTAATTATGTATATCACTGTGTTACACAAGTCAACAAAACGTTACTACAGCTCGTTCATCCACCTACACTATAAAAAATCTAAAGATGATGTCGAAAAAAACAATCCAAGCTTTAAATAACAGATTACTATCAAAATCTTTTAGTTGTTAATCATTTTGTATCAAGATACCACGTCGATATGTTATTAAATAAAATATAATTTTTGTGTATGTTTTAAGTACCTAAGTGAAAAGTTAAAAATGATTTACAAGTTTGTGATTATTACGTTTTTAGGTAAGTTCTTCTCATTATAATAATACTTAATTTAAACATTGTATGTTAATTTTTTTCTGTGAACATTCAGCCTAATAAAATATAATAAACTGAGCTTGCGGTTTCCCGCTTAGTATCTATCTTACGTAACCATTATTTTAATGAGATAATAAGTTCTTTTTTTTATATTGATGGTTATGATATAATTTTATATCTGTGCAAAATTTCAAATGTTTTACAGTACTTTTTTTGTGAAATTAACGTACACACAAGTTTCGCACTTATTATATTAGAATTATATATAAAAATAAACTGAATGAATAAAAGAAGCAGCAGTTGAGGTGATAAGTAGATACATAATTATATGTTTTATTGTTATTGTTGAACAGTCATAGTTGTTGTAGTATCGTCATCAAGATTGCAGTGTCCTTAAATTAAGGCCAAGGCCATGTATTTATTGTAATATTGATGATGTCTAAGGATAAATATTCTACTGTATATTGAAAAATGAAGAATATTTTTTTACCTAAACTATATACATATACATTTATATATATTACTCGATGTACAAACTAAAAATCACTGTATTAAATTAACATTACCAAACTTTTGCGGCTTCGAATCATAAGTTTTGTAGCAACAAAATCATTTCATACCTTCTGTATGAAATGATTTTGTTTACATGGTTTAATTCCCGTAAAATCTATGCCATGATATTATTTAAAATTTATATTTTTTACACACACTTTTTCATTTGATTTTTTGTCGCAATTCATATTTATATACCGTCCGAAATGCTGTGTAGAAAAGAAATAAATATTAACAACGACTGGAAAGGCTTACTCAATTAAAAAAAACCGTTGTTTTGATTACTAAGATTAACGTTCTTACTTAAATATCACTCACAAGGCCGTCTATTCTGTTTCATAATAAGTAATAATATAGTAAGCAGTGTATCATGTAATATTCCTTTGCAGCGTCTTACGCTCATTCACATCACTACAACGGATGGAACTACGGACTACAATTCGACAGCATTGCGCAGGTACTTAAATAAAATACCAAACTGGTTTGTCACATAAAAATACCTTTTCAATTTGTCATGTTCGATCAATTATGAATCTCATTGTTAATATTTTTTTCAAATTTGATGTATGGAAGAGGAAAATAAAACATTTCCTGCTACGTGCCAATGGAAACTTTTCCACTATCTGCTCTGAAAGTGCGCACTTTTGAAACTGTTAGAGATAGTGCCACGCTGCATGCATGCATGTAGCCGAACTGTGCCGGCACGACCTTGGAGTTACCTCTCGCTTACACGAAACCGGAGTAAAGTGACCTGTGCTGTTTCATTTCGTTCCGTGTGTAAGTAACCGGTGTCCCATGATAGGAAAAGGAAGAACGAGGGCAACGCATCTATATAACCTATATGCGCATGTCTACGGGCGTCAGTAGCCTTTATAGTGTAAAAAAAAGGAACTGGTTTTCCTCGCGCTGTACGCGACTTAAGGTTCTAACTTACTACGCAGGTAAAAGGAAAAAAAAGCCAATGATCATTTTAAATTTGTTTCTGTATTTCCTTGTTAACTATTCCAGTTCTATTGGCTTGAGCTTGAACGCTACCGCGTGTGTAAATAATTTGAAACTTATTAACAGAAAACAAAGTTGACTTTTAAAATAAAGTCTTTCTTTTTTTCTAGTATAGGGGGGCATGCAAGCAGTTGGAGCCATTTTCATAACTACCAGGCTGGCGCAATAGTGCAGGGCTCGGGTAAAAGCGGTGCATGTTGCGCCGGTGGTCTCGGGCTCGAATCCCGCCGAGATCATGGATATTTATCTATGTATTTATATAATAAAATATTAAACATAAAATTTCTTGAATTTATAAAACATGAAAAATATTCCGTTGTCTAGTACCCGTAACACTAGTCCTTGCGGTAGGTACTTAGCACGGGGCTAGACTAACGTAGTTCATAAGTCCACAGATATTATTGTTATTATGAAGTCAGTAGTTTTACCTGTAGCAATAATATTTATTATTTTCCTTAACAGAGTCAACTGGTTTGGGAAGGGCACACGTATGGACATTATGCAGCAGTAAGTAATACTTATACAATGATATTTGTCTCTTTATAACCTAGTAGACAAACGAGCAATGGGGCACCTGATATAAAGTGAACACCGACGCCTACAAACATCCGCGATACCGAAGGTATAACAGATTGTTTTGCCGACTATTGAGAGGCAAATAAGTATACAGGGTTACATTTTGTTTCACCGGCCAAATTTTAAAATAAGGAAGTTAACATTCCAAGGGTGTGTTTTAAATTTTACCGTCAAATTGTAATATTTTTTTAAATAAAAATCGATTTGAAATGGTCCTTAGAAATACATCGATTGTTGTTCTTACATAAAATGTATCCACTTCAAGGTCAGTGACGTCGACCTACCGAGAGTCGCCAGTGCGCACGTGGTGACCGAGAAATAATATGTTTTACAACATGTGACAATGTAATTGTATCTAATTATTTTTTATTTAAACGGTTTTATTTAGCTCACCCTGATTGTTTGTATGGGTAGAATTTAGTAATTGAAATTTAACCCTCTTCCCGTTAACCGATTGATCTGAAATTTGGTATACGCCTTTGATTCTGATGACAATACAATTATCCATATTCAATATTATTTTAAATCCAATATGGCCGCCGCTACAAAATGGCGGATAACTTAGTTTTTTTCAATCCCATCAATATGGGTATCAAATAAAAGAGCTTGTCATGTAGAATTCAGTGCACTATACAAAATCAAAATCAAAAATGGCCACTGCTACAAAATGGCGGACAACTTAGTTTCGTCCAGTAAACCGATTGATCTGAAATTTGGTATACGCCTTTGATGCTGGTGACGATACAATTACCTATATTCAATATTATTGTGAATCCAATATGGCCGCCGCTACAAAATGGCGGACAATTTAGTTTTTTTCAATCCCATCAATATGGGTATCAAATGAAAGGGCTTGTCGAGTAGAATTCAGTGCACTATACAAAATCAAAATCAAAGATGGCCTCTGCTAAAAATGGCGAATAATGTAGTTTTCAATCTCAACAATATGGGTATCAAAATAAAGGGCTTGGTAAGTATTGTTGGGATAATATACAATGTAAATAATATAAATGTAGGTACTATTAATAGTTTGATAAAGTTAATTCTCTATGACATTTTACTTGCGCTATCCAAAAAGGTCGAAAAATTTGAAATTTCAAAACGTAAAAGTTTTCCTGTCACTTTTTGGCCTATATTTAAAACAGCAACCAAAGTTATATAGAGATTATTATTGTTATTGTTTCAAGAACAGTAGCACAAGTAACCGTTACTATAACATAAAGCAAGCAATTTGTCTTATTTATCCTGCTACTACAATTGGTGACCCTCGACATGGAAGAATAATAAACTGAAGTAAAAAAAGCCGACATCGCCGCCGTCTCAATACACACAAGATTACTGTCGTCTTGGAGAGAATATCGGCGAGCATGGTTCATCCAATTTGAAGCCGTTGTGGATCCACAGCACACAACAGACGACCAGAAATTTTGATACGTCCTACAACAACTACAATCTGCGGATCTACAACATCTCACAGGCATTTTATACAAGCTACCGTAAACGAAGAACTATAATATATTGAAAGAGCGACTACTCTCCGTATATCGGTCCAATATTGACGTTTCAAACGGTTTAATTAATGGCGCTATAGGATATATCAACGGAATCGTTTGGCCCCTATTTCGTCGAACTCAGATGTACGCAACAGATGTACCTTCACTTCGGTTCGAATCGACTTTGCAAGAGACGGCGTATATCTTATACACCCGAAAGCCATACAGTTTCCAGCCAAATTTAATTACGGGACGGCTGAAAGACGAAAGTTGCCCTTAATATTGTCATGGGCTTCCACGGTGTATAAAATGCAGGGCAGCACTGTGGATCACGCCGTCGTATACTTAGGCGCTAAACTATTTGAGGAAGGCAAAGCCTACGTTGCTCTTAGTAGAGTGAGATCTTTGGAGGGATTATGTATCGAAGAGTTTGACTGCAATAAACTAACAGGCAAGAAACCTTGCAATAATGAGGCACTCAACGAATTGAACAGAATGAGAAATAAAAACTAAAAACTTAAAAATAAAAAAGTAAAAAAAAAATTTAAGTTAAACGGTTTTATATTGCAGATAAATGTACTAAAATCTAAAAAATAATTTCATGGATACAGTCATGGATACCAATATGTATACATTGTTATGTTTTCAAAATAAAGTAACTTGTAACCTACTCACTTTCTGGAAATATCTATAGTCACA
>LUGF01003493.1:176069-190634 GCA_001625245.1 Calycopis cecrops | reverse complement strand
TTCTCAGGACAGGGCTAGGGTTGAACCGGTGGTAGACTAAATTTTTGACGTTCAAAAAGCAATTTTTCAAATTCTATTTTGAATAAAAATATTTTGATTTTGATTTGATTTTGATTTAATTTGATAACGAAAATATATTCGATATTATTTATGAATTCAAGTAGTGTTATTTATTTAAGATAGAAATACATATTATACAATACCAGCTGCGCCCCGCGGTATCACCCGCGTAACTTTCGATCCCGTGGGAATATCGGGATGAAAAATAGATTTTGGCCGATTCTCAGACCTACCCAATATGCTCACATAATTTCATGAGAATCGGTCATGCCGTTTCGTAGGAATACGAGAACGAATATTGTGAAACGAGAATTTTATATATAAGACTAGCTGCGCCCCGCTGTTTCACCCACGTAACTTTCGATCCCGTGGGAATATCGGGATGAAAAATAGATGTTAGCCGATTCTCAGATCTACTCAATATGCTCACAAAATTTCATGAGAATCGGTCAAGCTATTTCGGAGGAGTATGGCAACGAAAACTGTGACACGAGAATTTTATATATTAGATAGTGCATAAACATCAATGACCGGATCGGGATTCGAAACCGAGACCTCTGGCGCGACATGCTTAATTTACACGAGCATGTTACTACAGCGCCAGCCGGTTGTTGTAAATAAAACAGGTATCTTTACCATTTTATTTCGGAGATTAATTCTAGTGGCTGTATAAATATAGCCCGCTAACAAATTATTTAGTATGCAAAAAGATAACTACTTGATACTTGTTATTAGGCTTGCTTCCGCATTTCGATGCTTGTTATGATTAATTTTGTGTGTCATGAAAGTTCTCCACGTCTTATAGTAAATTTAACAAGGTAGCTACAAGGACATTCCTTTTTGAAGTAAAACTTCTATAAGTGCGCTTGACTTAGGGGTAAGCTGGCGCCAGCGTTACAAACATCACACATCAGGCGAGACCAATGGAAGTTGTCATGCATACTCAAATTCGATTTAAGTGAAACTTTTTTGTTTTTTTTTTAATTAGTACCATATGACATGTTATATCGTTGTAACTACGGTAATAAAAATCAAGAATTAAATTTTACTTCAGTTGTATGGTCAAATGTTATGACACCTAGAAGCCCGGGTGGTGGTAAGCCCCTGTGGGTCCCCTGGTCAGCCTCTATAACTGAAGGGCTCCGGGTCTGCAAGATCCCTCTACACAGACAGACAGACAGACATTCCTGTCACAGACATACCTTATAATATAAATTACTAGACAAAAACCAACGAAAACCTTGATCCTGAATATTTTAACATGCACCAACGATCATATTGTACAATAAAATATTTAATAATTAGATAATTTGTTTTGAAATAAAAGTATGGTCTGAATACACAACATGAGATGCATCTGCTCTACAATAATTAAATTCATATTTACCTCTAAAGTTTGTACAAATTTATATGCGGAATGACCAAGAGTAATACACCAACCGAAAACGGGTATCAATTTAAAAAACTAAATTTTATTGTCCTAGGCCCTTCACTTCCATCCACCACTTTCGGTTGGTTCATTCCACCACAGACGTCTATATTTTAATTTAAAATTTTAGGCAGGACCAAACCAACAAGCTAGTCCAGCCGCACCTATGTATAATGAGACTCATAATCCATGTACAAGAGAGAAGACGCCAACGCCGAATTTCAAAAGACCTGGGCGAAGAATAAGTGAACAAAGTAATGCTTTATTAATCTGTTAAATGAAGGAGCAGTTTGTTTAATGTCAGTAACAGGTCGTGGCACGAGTTGGAGGTCACATGCATGCAGCCGAATTGGGCCGGCACGACCAGGGAGGTACACCTCGCTTACACGATACCGGCTTAAGGAGACAGCTGTTCTGCCGCGTCTCATGCGGTGTGTAAGTAGCCATTGGTCCATGGTGGGTAGGGGAGGAAGGAAGGCAACGCATCTGTATAATTTCTATGCAGATGTCTGTGGGCGTCGAGGGTCATGAAAATGGCTCCGACTGCACGTTTACCCCCTAAGGGTGCTCACATAGAGAAGCAGGTTACCGGCGCCGACAAATTCGGCGCAGAGTCGGCGCAGGTCCGAGCAGGTTGCACTCGTATAAAAAAAGCAGGCAAATCGGCCTGTAGTGACCATCATGTCGTCAACTTCATCGGACGACGACTTATTTATTATGAAAAATAGTTATTTAAAATGTTTGTATAATATATTAGTATTATAATTGTATAATATTAGTAGGATGTGAAAGTTTGTATGTTAATTAAAAGTGGAAATAGTATTAAAAAACGTGTATTATTTACAAGTAGAACTAAATAGTAATTACGTAATAATATCAGTGTACTTAATATATTTTCTATGAAGTAATATTATTAAAAAAAAATGGGTATTTTTTCATGTTTTAAGTTTATTATTAATGGTGAAACACCTCAATCGTGCCGGCCCAAGTGCTGCTACATGCATGCATGCATCGTGGCACTGCCAAGAATATTAACATTTATTTGAAAAAACAATGTTTAATGAACACAAGTCTTATACGAGTACGAGTATGACACGAGATACATTGTCCTGCATTTTCAAAATGCAATGGACACCCTACATACCGGTAAATGCTTGAGCTGGCTCGAGTCTGCGCCGGGAGTCGGCGCGTTCTACCTGTACGCGCCGAAAACCTGCTTCTTTATAAGTGAGCCCATAAGATAACATTGCAAAAGTATCGGCGCCGATCTGCGCAGATTTTGTCGGCGCTGGGAACCTACTTCTTTACAAAAGCACCCTTATACTACATATGTTGACAAATGCGATACCTAGTTGTTTTGACTTCCGTCACGACCTTGATAACTTTAGTAAATCTACTCATTTTTTAGATTTATTTAATGCATATTTTAATCCTAGATCATAATGGAGTTACTATTTTTGTTCAATTTTGATTACTTATTTATATTTCAACTTTTATTTCAGAGTGCTTAGAATATATATGGGGCATAACATCACGAGAGGAGGCTTCGAAGAATAATGAGGAATGTAAGTGGTACTTTATGCTATTGTTGTTCGTAAGAAGTTTTCTAAAATTATAAAATCAACTAGTTCCCGCTAAAACCGCGGGACGGACGTTGTCGAACCTATGTTTACGGGACAACACTAAATTGTTGGCACGTCCCTACGTTGGGTGGTGCGAGTCCGCACTTCCTGTGTGACGGCCGGTCGGTGTCATTGTGTACTCCTACGCATAGGGACGATTGCTTGTGGCCATTACTAGTGTTTTAAGTAATAACTATCAGTGCTTGTGTTTATATTTAACGTAATAACTTTCTGTGCTTGTGCCCAACAACCAAATAATTTTAAAATTCTGTTTCGTATTGCGTGTGGTGGGGTGTGTTCCTGGACAAAGGTGAGCCAGTCTTATGCCGATCCTATAAAACCTGTATTCTTTCTCTTTTTCCTTTCACCTAAACCCATCCGCGAGACGATCGCGTCGAGGCGTCGTCAGAACTTAAATATTATTTTATAGCTTAGACATTTGGTGACTACCGACGTCCGTTAGCACCTGCACCGTTGGACGTTGCCCTCCTCCTTTATGTATCAAACCTCCTTGATTCATAAAAGAGGAGGTGTTAGCGGACGCCGGCTGTCCCACAACTTCTCTCTTAGATTCGATAAGAACTCCTCAGTTCTTTTAGAACTTAAGAGAGTAGCAGTGGGCCAGCCAGAAGGCAGGACTTGCTAGTAGAGTAATAGACGGCATGAAAGAAGAAAGGTGAGTACGTAAGGGCCACAGCACACACGCGACTTTCAGACGCGGCAACCGGCGACTTTGCGATTGTCGCGATGCAGTCGCACTATTTTGCGAATTTCTGCGACCGATCGCAGTTGAGTCGTGCGAGTGTATTTAGACGTTAAGTGACATTAATTGCCATACCTTAGCAACGAAGTTGCCTAGACTTGCAGTGTGCGAATAGAATCTTAAAACATACATTTGATCATGTGATAATCTTTATCAAAATTGTTTTGCATGAGCCCAAGGTTTCTGAGTTGGTACGATCAATTTTCGACAGATGGCGCCACGCATAGCAACGCACGCAGGGTACAGCTAGTATCTTATATACTTGGAGGTACAGCTACACTACAGGTACAGCTAGTAATAGTATATACTAGCTGTCCCAACAGACGTAGTCCTGTCATAGTTGCAGAATTTGTTGTCATGTTACTAGTGTAATGCTAAGTCGCAGAACTGTCATCACGTTATCTTACTATGGAAAGTTAAGATTGCGTTATATCTTCCTATTGATGATTTATAAAATTTGTGCAAATATTGCGCATAAATAAATATTACAAATAATAAAACGGATTGCTTTCGGCAGTTTTTTAATTTTTTTTTACTATCCTGAGGTTTAGAAAGCTTTACGGCAAACGTGATTCGGGTGGACTGATTCAAAATACTTGTCATTATATAAGTAATTTTTTTACAGGTCGGGAATATAAGCGAAAAACGAATCAAACAATTTCATACCCGGTATTTGGAGGTCGGGTTGCGGAAGCGGGGGAGTTTCCTCACATGGTATATATTTCAGAAGGAAGCGTATATTATAGAAATTTTTGCTATGTGATGTTGTTTATTTTGCCTAGTTCTGTGACGAATATTTTCCAATATATTTTCTTTCTTAAATAAGCAGTCAAAGCTTTTGATGACTACCAACACCCTTGGACATCCAAATGGCAGTTGCGTAACTGTGTAAAATGCGTGGCCTCCTTTCGTCCGCCCCTCCCACGGGCCACCGGTTACTCACAAACTGCACGGAACGCGACATTGGATGTCATTTAATGGCGCGGGCGGTATCATGTAGGCGAGAGGTGCCAGTCCGGGCAATTTCGTATCAAGCAACATGCCTCTACTGGTAGTGGTATATTGCTTGATGTGAAATTAGTCCACACTTACGAAGCACATAAATATATAATGTAACGTTTTAAAGGTTGCCCTTGGTTGGAAAGCAGTCGAAAAAGGCTACATTTTCAAATGTGGAGGAAGTATCATCAGTCCTAAGTTCGTTGTCACGGCTGGGCACTGCATAAAAACAAAGAAAGACCCAAAAATTTCTAATCAGGTCCCTGCGATCGTTAGGATTGGTGCAAATGACTTACAGGTAAATTTTCATATTAGAATACAGTTGTCTAGTGGTAAACTTCTATAACTTCAATTGCAGTCGTCAAGTCAAGTACAAAAAGTTTCACTAGAGTTTTTCAATTTGTAGTGACTGTCGGAAGTCCTGAAATATTTATAAGAGACATAAGAGGGAAAATGAGCAGTCAGCTCCATTTTAATGACTACAGACGCTCATAGACGTCTGCATAGAACTTATACAGATGGCTCAACCATTTTGGCGCAGCCTGAAGGCGGAAGAAGCATAGTGCATGCTTCTTTTATTGTTTAGTCTCCAACTTATTGTGTGTGTCTTTATCGTTGTGCTCAAATAAATGTTTTCTTTTTTTCTTTTACCGAATGAAAAGCGCGACACATATCACGAAACGGACAGCACAGCTGTCGCTTTACGCCGATATCGAGTCGAGAGGTACCTCCCTGGTCGTGCCGACCCAATTCGGCTACATGCATGCATGAAGCGTGGCACTCCCTCTTACTGTACTTACAAAACCCTGGCTCTACTAAATTTATGGTCTTACGGTCTTACTTATTACTGTGTGCTTATTTTAGATTTACGCGAATTCAATTATGAGGAACTGTAACTCAACATACTTACCGCTAGACCATAAGACCGCCATCTTTACTCATAAGTAAAAGACTGAATGCATAGCCTTATTAATACACTTATGAAAAGCCACCAAATCAGGTACAGTATAATTGCTGGACGCGCACAAACACACGCCCATGGGGGTTAGATGAGTAAGGAGGGCAACGCGTCTATATAACCTCTGTGCTATCACGTCATAAAATGGGTCCGATAGCTCGTTTGCTTTCTTGTACTTAAAAAAAAAACAAATGAAAGGGCAAATTCTTAAAATAACAATTTTGTATTTAGTAACCTACATAATATTTCAATTTAGCTCTGCGTTGAATATTTATTAAAATTGTTATTTAAATTCCTATTACAGATTAATGATAATGAGGAACCCCTCTATCCCAAGGACATTAACATTTCTAAAATCATACCGCATCCAAGTTACAAGCCACCTAGGCAGTACTTTGATATTGCTCTGCTAGAATTGGAAAAAGTCATATCTTTTGATCAAAACGTTCAAACGGCATGTGTTTGGAGCAATTTAAATACTAATAACATAAACAAGGTTTCGGCATCGGGGTGGGGAGCTACCGAAACAAGTAAGTTGGATTAAATTAACAGACATATTTTTTTTTGTTTCTAGGGCCATGGCTGTATGATCAGACGTTAGTTAATCTAATATACCATAAGCAAAATATAAATGCTTACTTATTACTTATATCCAATAGATTGTTTGTTACGCTTGGATTTTTTTTTATTTCTTATTGAGAGAAACGATAAGTTCGAGTTTTTAATGACTACTGTCGCCCATAGACATCCGCATATCTTATGCGAACAAGTTGCAATTCTTCTACAGACATCATTACTTCAAAGATCACTTCGAAAAGATCTTGTGTCACATTTTAAGTCGATATCATGTAAGCGAAAGGTGCTTTCTTGAACCTGCTGGTCCTATTTGAATGCAATGCAACATTGTACTATACACTGTTGGGAAACCGATCCCCGTGAAGTGGCTGATCCTGTAGATGCGTGACAGGAGGTCGGTCGTCTTGGCGTTCATTGAAAGAGGCATATTTGCAGTGGACCGAAGAAGTTGAATAATATCATCATTAAATATACTCATCACTAGTAAGCAGTGGTTTCACGAATGTTAAAAATATATATTTATAATTATTATTATTATTTACTCAGGCAATTTTATTATTACTCCCTGAATAACAAATAATGATGTATGTATTTTTTTTGTGTTGTATAATTCGACCACGTAAATAAGTTACATCGACTTTCGTCGTTGATGCAGAACAGCGCAACATAGGCCGGTCTGATCCGATTTATAACACCAATTCAATAAAAACCTTATTCCACAACTAATAATATGCTATCTCGCTCACGATATCTGTGCTGCATGACTTTTGCCATGTGAATGAATGACAGCCTATCAGAGCTGACATTCGGCTAATCAACTGACGAATGTCAATACAGCCACCTCTCGTTTGACCAATGGCGAATGAAGAATTTCCCGTGCAAAAATATTGCCTGGTGATCGGCTTAAATAATTTCACGCCTTTCTAAAAATTTATTTCTGCTCAGGTACATCGGTGTAACTTATTTAAATGGTACTATTATAACTGGCTAAGACCAGAGCCCATGATGTCAGAACATAATGTTTTAAGTGAATTCCGAAATACGGGCGAAACTGCGGGCGGAAGCTAGTACTTTAAGTATTTATAGACTTAAATATGTGAAAACTTATGATAATTTAAAAAAGTTGTAATGAGCATATAAATCACTGTTCGTTTTCCCAAAAAATAAAAATAAAAAAGAAAATATTTGTTATCATTCTTTGTTTTATGTAAACATGACGTTATTAATATTTTTAGGTGGAAGACAGAGTGTGACTGCGCTGAGAGTAGGCGATTTAGACTTGATAAATAATGATACGTGTGACCGGCTTCTGCGACCCATGTGCAACAACAGGTATTGGTGTGGCTTAGATCAAAATCAAATTTGTGCTGGAAAACTCGCTGGCGGGGTTGATGTCTGTCAGGTGAAAAGTTAAATAATTAATCTATAATTTATAGGTATATAAAACTCAAACGTGACATAGCTATCTATAAACGCACAGCCCAAACCACAGGACGGATCAAGCTGAAATTTGGCATCCAGGTAGATGTTATGACGTAGGCATCCGCTAAGAAAGGATTTTTGGAAATTCAACCCCTAAGGGGGTGAAATAGGCTGTTGAAGTTTATTTGAATTTCTTAGAAATTAAACGCGGGTGAAACCGCGTGGCACAGCTAGTTAAATATATAACGTGAACCGAAAAAGTATTTCCAAAAATTAACTACAAAGTAACGTTATAAATTGTATGTTATTATTATTTAGAATAGAAAACTCTTTTATAAGTTTGCTAAGAGGATGTGGTTACGCCCTTACTATTAAAGAGGGTAGACTATTAGATAAAATTATTGCAGTCTAAGAAAAAAGAGTAAGTGAAGAGTTGCGGATGTCTCAACGGCAGAATAGCGAAAAACTTACATTTTATTTTCTACAAATATAAAAGATGGATGATGATCTTTAGCAAAGTTGTTGTGGATGATCCCATGAAGGTTTCTGAGTTGGTACCACCTATTTTCAAAAGATGGCGCCACTGTCATGTCAATGAGTAATACATAGATAGCTGTGATAGTTCATGCTGATTTATCTGTTGGTGGCGTAGCAACGCGCGCAGGATACAGCTAGTAAATTATAAAACTTTACTGTTTATCACATTTTGTAAACCATTGTAAGAAGTAATTAATATAGATGTTATTTTTACAGGGTGATTCTGGCGGACCATTGCAAGTGCGAATTAATTTGCATCCATCGATAAAAGGGAAAATATACTACATTCTCGGCGTGACGTCGTTTGGCTTTGGATGCGCGCTGCCTAATTCTCCAGGGGTCTACTCACGAACTGCATCTTTTGTTGACTGGATAGAACAGAACGTCTGGCCAAACGAAAGTAGCCCGTAGAAAATATAATATGAGTAATTCGATTATACTTGTTGGTAAAAAAACCTAGTTTGTATTTTCAACTTACGTTCATAATCACCAATGCATAACTTTGGAAAGTGAGATGTAGATGCTATTGACATTTTTGAATACTCATAAAATTTATTATTTAATGTCACTGAGTTGTTAATAAATGATTGATAGTCCACTAATTAACCATATTATTTTTCTATATGAATTGTCAAACTTATATTTATGGTCACGTGCACACATTTTGTATGAAACTAAAAACAACATCCTCGAAATAAGTGCCAAAGACAAAGGTTTTATAGGTTATAAATGTCCACTACTAACAAACTAAAAAAATAAAAACTAATATTAAAACGATCATCCTTGAAAAAAATTGTGAGAGAGAAGAAGGAGAAAAAAACAAGTGAGAGAGCTGACATCCCCGCAAGCGACTGCAGGCTGCAGCGCGGGGTGGGGGCGCAAAACGACAAATGTAGTGAATGAATTTACGCGACCTTACAACCTGACCTCGGCCCGAGATTTCTTTAAGTACAGGTTGCTCTTAGATGCTATTTTATAAAAAAATAATTAATCCGTAAATAATAATGTTTAATGAAATGAAAATGCGGAAACGTAGGTAGATGTATGCTAAATTAATGGCACCATTGCGGCGCCACGCTATATGTGTTATAAGTTTGTTGACGTATGTTTGGGGCTCTTTCTCAAAATCCTGCCACCCCCAATCTTGTCCTAAACCTGTCCTTTTGAATCAGAAAGTGGCGGCGTGGATTGGGACGACTGGCGTTTCCAATTCCGATGCATCGGTGGTGAACTTCTTTGGAGTAGTGGGCCAGGGGTCGACACAGGTACCTGACCCCATTGCACGGTTTCAACGACGTAGTAGGGACTGTTCAGAGCCAGCCGGACAGTCCCCGAAGAGGAGAAGTCTGGCCTTTTCGCCGAGCCCATCCTGTCATTGGAGTTATTCTGATGCATGCGGATCCAGACCCTTTATTTATAGCGAATGGAGACACCCCGGGCTCCTAGGTGTCATGTTACCATACGTCTGCGTCAACAAAGAGAAAAGGCTCTTTCTCAAACTATTGAATCGATTTATATGAAATTTGGCACAGATACAGAGTACATCTTAAATTGCATTACTATGTTTTTATAAAATGGTTTTCTTAGTTTAGACGAATGAAAGTAATGACTAACAAATATCTTTGGGACGAACATCTTAACGCACGGTACACACGGTTATTTCATCATCATCATCAGGTGAAACCATCACCTACTGGAATCAGACGTCCTCTATTGATACTTAATGTACGTACCTATTCATTTGCCGACTTGTTCTATTAACTACCTAGAGGCAAGTTTCTACTCTCACCCAAGAATGTTTTACTCATCAATAAGAGGTAGTGTCATTCATTGCAGCGGAATCGGGAACACGACCGGAGAAGTACTCTGGCTTACATGATACCGCCGTGAAATGATAGTTGTCCTGTCATGTGGGAGAGGAGGAGGAAGGGAGAATGTATATGAGCGTGATGAAGTTAAAGAAGTCTGATAGCAACGTAGCAACGGGCAGTATCAGGCCCGCTCTACAAGCTGATGATGAGTGTTAATTAATGTGTTTAGGATGATTAATGCGTGGTGAGATTCAGTGTAGATGACATGATAATCTTCATCCATTTGCTCCTGACGCGATATTTAAGTAGGGTCATGAAGATGCCCGATGTGGACATTGCCTTTTATAGTAATAGGTTAAAGTGGGGGTAAAATAAGTTGAATACACTCAATTAAGCTTCTAGTTGTCAATTATATACATCCTATATGTAAAATTGTTTTAAGCTTTCAAGATTTTTATTCATATTTAGTATACGGTTAAGGTGACTTAATCGCGTTATAAAATCAAAGTATTTACCTCGACTCTCGACGTTGGCGACGAAATTTAGTAAATTTACTTACTTTGTTAAAAGTTACAAACTACATTGTAATTTTTTTATAGTACAGGAGGGCAAACAAGCAGTCGCGGGCAATTTTATTACTACTGATCCCCATAGACATCCGCACAACACATTAGTAGTAGCGCTACCCTCCTTTCTACTCCCACCTTCATGAACCATTCTTCCTCCTCCCTCAATGGGCCACCGGCTACTTACACACCGCGCGAGACGCGATAGCACTGTTGTCACATTACGACGCTTACGTGTGAGCGAGAAGTACAACATTGCTCTACATATTAGAAAAAAAAGAAAAAACTAACAAACAAATAAATAAAAGGGTTAGGTAGGTACTCCTGATTTTTGTAAACTTAATTTCAGTAGGTACATACAAAAAAGTATAGGTATATCAACCCTAGGCGTCAAGGAAAGAATAGGTATTTATGTCGCCTCGGCTTAGATAGCTTACTATTCCTATTTTACTATGATAAAGGCCGGCTTCTGCGACATATGCATTTCACACTTTTGATTCATTCATTCATTTATTGATTTATTTATATAAAACAAATATATTATCATCGAGACCATTTCGAGTGGCAGATGAGCCAATTAGGTTACTAGAGAATGAGAACCACTGGGACATAACTCTGACAGGCTGTTTTAAATCTGGGCTTAAAACAGCCTCCATCATTTCTTGTTTCGTGCCTCCTGGAGCATCTCAAAATAGCAAATCACCTTCAACATTATTAACATGAGATAAGTATATTATTTTACTCACTATATGCACTCGGTAAACATTCGTGTAGCTGTATCAACAAGTGGGGCGTGATGGTGAATCGTATAGACGCGAGGATAGCGTTTATGTAAGATACGGAGATTATTCATGTTAATTGGTCTACTCCGAAAGAAGACCTTTCTGCATTTAGTAATAAGATGTGGCGACAAGCGACTTTGGCTTTAATATAATAACCGCGAATTTACCGCTTCAAAACACGGACTTATCGCGGATTTATCGATTTTTATTAATGACATTCTGGGTTTTGACAAAACGGAATTTCGATTTATCCCCTTTAATTACCACCAAGATACAGAAATTTTATTAGCAACTTTGTGACCACAACGATATGTAACCTCGATCTAACTTAGAATTGTGTGACTGTTAAAGTAAAATGCTATTTGTGTTATTCGCAACAATATATTACGTTCTAGAAATGAGGATGGCTACTTAGCCATATTAATTATTTATATGGGAAATAACCAGGCTTTACTAGAAGTGTTGTGTCCGGGTGGTACCTCTCGCTAGTATATCACCGCATTTCGAGCGGTTTGTGAGTAGTCGGTGGCCCAAACAAGGGGAAAAAGGAAGGCAGTGCGGCGTGGAAACAGTGCTGATGTTGACAGTGTCCGCCGATAGTGCCCCACACACTACCACCGTAAGCTGACACGACAGCGTTTCTTGTGGTGTGTGTTTTCTTGTGGTGTGTGTGCCTATGGTGGGCAAAGGATGCAATATGCGGATATTTATGGGCGTTATCATGACAGAACAATAAAAACTTGAGAATCGTTTATGGGTAGTATATTGGTCAAGAAATTACACCACCATGGTATAGGAGGGTCAGCTCTCAACCTATTGACTTCATATTTAAACAATAAAATTCAAAGGGTTGAGGTAAATAAAGAAAGATGTAACGGGACTAAAATAGAAATGGGGGTCCCACAAGGGTAAATTTTGGGGCCTTTTCTATTTCTAATATATATAAATGATCTACCATATCTCGCTAAAGACAATCATGAGATAGTCCTATTTGTTGATGATACGTCGTTTATTATTAAACATAAGCGACAACAGATTAATTGCGAAGAGGTAAATAGGTCTCTCTCAATGATGATACATTGGTTTAGTGTTAATAATTTATTACTCAATAGTAAGAAGTCAAAATGTATTAAATTTACTCTACCTAATGTAAGACAGGTTCCAACCAATGTACTATTAAATGGCGAAACTCTGGATCTACTGGAATCTACAATTTTCCTAGGAATAACAATAGATTTTAAACTACAGTGGGGTCCCCAAGCTTGCGAATAGGATTAGTTCGGCAGCATTCGCAGCTAGAAAAATTAGACAAATATCACATGAATATACTGCTAAATTAGTTTATTTAAGTTACTTTCACAGTATTATGTCTTACGGCATACTGTTGTGGGGAAACGCTGTGGACATAAACACTAATTTCGTGCTGCAGAAGCGAGCTATTCGTGCAATTTACCAACTAGCCTCCAATATATCACTTAGAAATAAATTTAAGGACATCGGTATACTGACTGTTTACTCTCAATACATTTTGGATAATGTATTGTATATAAGAAAGAACATTAGTGAATTCAGAACCAAAAATGATAATCATAACATAAATACGAGAAACAGGCATAAATTAGACATAACATTTCATAGACTTAGTAAAGTAAAGAATTCCTTTCGGGAGCAATGCACACGCCTCCACAATAGTATCCTAGAAAGCGTCCAAAAACTTTCGATTAATAAATTTAAAAAAGTTTTTAAAGAGCGTTTGTGTGGTAAGGCATACTATAAGGTAACATATTTAATGATAGATACCACATCTTTGGATTAGTACCCTCCTCCCTGGCTGTTTATGCCATAATTATTGTAAATTCATAAATTGTATTGTATTATATCATATGCAAATGTACTTGTATTTTTATATTTTACATCTGATCACAACATGAGGTCCGCTGAGTTTGTTTCACCGATTCTTCTCAGGACAGGGCTAGGGCTGAACCGGTGGTAGATTTAATTGTTGACGTTCAAAAAGTAATTCCTGTAATTCTATTTTGAATAAAAACTTTCTTTCTTTCTTTCTATATCAGGTCTTTTTTTTTAAATCGGGGCTTTGGCCCATCACTCGTTTCCACCGCTGCTACTCTTGTGTCTTGTGTCGCCAGAATTGACAGCGGCAACCACACTTGACCCTTTGATATGATCGCAGGGAGCCCGAGGGAAAAGCTAATCTGTATTGGAACCCGCAACGTATTTAATCAGAAGAAAGTAGGAGTAGGAAGTAATTCCAATTTCCCTCCCTAATAAATCGGAAAACAGTACAAGATTGCGATGACTTAAATAAGCCAAGAAGTAGAGAGAGCAGCCAGGTGAAGCTCGGCTACTATGCACCACGGAAATATAAATAAACTAGCTGTGCCCCGCGGTTTCACTCGCGTTTAATTTCTAAGAAATCCATATAAACTTCAACACCCTATTTCACCCCTTAGGGGTTGAATTTCTAAAAATCCTTTCTTAGCGGATGCCTACGTCATAACATCTAATGGCATGCCAAATTTCAGCTTGATCCGTTCAGTAGTTTGACTATATTTTCCAAAATAAAATATAGTTGTTACTCGTGGATAATGTAGCTTTCGAATGGTGAAAGAATTTTTTAAATCGGTCCAGTAGTTTTTGAGCCTATTCATTACAACCAAACAAACAAACAAAGTTTTCCTCTTTATAATATTAGTGTGTCCGAAAAATCCAAATATCTTACTGAACCCTATTTTTTTCTAAAATAAAATATAGTCTATGTTAGTCGTGGATAATGTAGCTTTCGAATGGTGAAAGAATTTTTAAAATCGGTCCAGTAGTTTATGAGCCTATTCGTTACAACCAAACAAACAAACAAAGTTTTCCTCTTTATAATATTAGTACGCAATTGTATTTTTTTACCATCAAAATAACCATCGAAATACCCATATAAAATTTTAACCCAATCTGTTGAGCCGCTTAGAAGTTGACATTCCGACAGCAGCGCCACCTACCGGATCGAATTGTATTTTTTTACCATCCA
>LUGF01003493.1:154963-175630 GCA_001625245.1 Calycopis cecrops | reverse complement strand
TAGCTTTCGAATGGTGAAAGAATTTTTAAAATCGGTCCAGTAGTTTTTGAGCCTATTCAATACAACCAAACAAACAAACAAAGTTTTCCTCTTTATAATATTAGTATAGATAAATTGATATGGAAACTTTGTTGTTATAAGGGGTATTATTATTATTGAATTATATTTATTTGCTGCCAGTAATATTTATCACAAAATTGTTTGAACGCTCAAAAGTTCCCTAAATTGACCACGAGGTCGCTATAATAGACTACACCGGTAACAATACGAATGTTGTCTAACATTAAATTTCTCTCAGCTTGCCAAAAACTACACTCTCTACCTACCCCCTACAACTACAGGATGTGATGTGCAGTTTGTTCATGTTCATCGCCTTCTATTGAGCAATCACAGAGGGGTGACGGTACCAGCTTAAAACTAAAAAGTTTGCTTTTAAAATTGCCGTAACTTGTTAAAAACTGAGAAACGAAATTATCAACTTCGAGCCAGGGTTTAGATAATAATCGTTCTCGCACACATGGAAAAAAGTCATAATATAGGTGACGTCTTTTAGTTGTATTAGACCTCGTTGGTCATTGTTCTTGTCATTCATTAATTAAGTTTTGGATGGTTACATCTATTGGATTAAATAGTTTTGTTATCTTCCGACTGTCTTGGGGTCCTAAAAAGTTTGGAGAGAGGTTTTTCGAGGTATAGTACATAGCTGCTCGACATTGAATTTCAAGATCAACTAATAAAACTCCGACAAGAACTGGTAAGGCCTCCGTGCTGATGGTGCGGTAAGCTTTACATAATTAATGCCAGTCTTTGGCTTTGTAGTAGTTTACATCGGGCTGCGCCTATAGTAGCCCTGTCTGCCCACACTAGAGATCCGTAGCATATTGTTCCTTGATAAGTCGCAATATATATTATTTTTAGGGTCTTAAATGATAGGCCCCACGTAAATGTCGATATGTAAGTAAAAGCGTAAAAGTTTCTTTTAGCTCTTTCTCCAGTTTGTATAATATGTTCTAAAAAGGTGAATTTATTTTCGAAGACTAAAGCTTATTATGAAAGAGTTTCTTTGCGTTTTACTGATACGTTAATAAGTTTAATACGAGGAGTTGATTGTAACAAGCCTTTCAAAAGTATTTGAAAGGTTTAGTGAGGTGCGAAATCTAATTTATTTCTTTTTCCCGAGGATGCTATTAAACTAAGACATTTGTTTAACTTAACCTCTATTTCTGATCGCGAATTTGCCTGAACTACTAAAGCGCATCATCTGCGTATCCTAATAATGTACATAACGCCGGGAGTGTTAGGGAAAACATATCGGGTCATGTCGATGAACGTGTTCTATAATATTATAAAGCTATGAAGCTATTCCGAATATTTCTTTAGTACTTAAAATGGCCTTTAATGATTATCCACGCCCGCAAATATCCACGCAGATGCGCTGTCTTTTTTATGGTATAGGGGAACAAAGGAGCAATTGGAGCCAGTTTCATGACCACGGGCGCCCATAGACAGCTCTACCCCTCAAGCGTGCAGTGTGGCACTACCTCTTGCCTTCCTTTCGTCCTTTCTTGCAACCGCCTACTCACAAACCGCAACAATATCATCTTGGCACTACCGCTCACTCGCAGGTACTACAGTCGACTCGGGCCGTCAGACTGGAGAGGTATATCGCTCACAAGTAGTGTCATGTAAATTGTGGATTGTGAGCTTTTAGAGGAGAAGCGAAAGGAGAACAACACATCAGCGCAATAATTATTTGCCAACGTCTACGGGCCGTCTTTAGTATAACAGACCTCAGAAGGATAAGGATCAAATCAAAGATAGTTTACTTTTGCAACCAATACAAGACATATTTTTTTATTGTATTCTTTATAATTATATAAAAATGAATTTGTCTGTATGTTCTTTACAGAATTGTAAAGTATACATTTGATCATGTGATGATCTTAAGAAGTTGTTGTGCATGAGAGCGGGAAGTTTTCTGAGTTGATACGACCAATTTTCGACAGATGGCGCCACGCGTAGCAACGCACGCAGGGTATAGGTAATATTTAAATATAAAAACTGTTTAAGAAAATTACAAAATGTTATTTACACTTTGAACTGTTTGACGGACGATGACAGACTGACTGTGTAACAAAGTGAACTGTTGTTGAACGCGACACTTTAAAATCTACCTCCAATGTGGCTACTAACTAATATTCGATGAATAATCGAATATTAGATAGACTTAATAAATTAAGTAAGTTAGTTATGTATAACATTGTGTTACATAAGTCAACAAAACGTTACTACAGCTCGTTCATCATCATCATCATCATCATCATCAGCCTATTGCAGTCCACTGTTGGACATAGGCCTCTCCCATAGCACGCCACTGGCTTCGATCTTCGGCTAACCTTTCCCACTTCCTGCCCACAGCTTTGCGTATGTCGTCACTCCATCTAGTCACAGGGCAAACGTAATGTAGGACACATTACGTTTGCCGGTGCGCGGTCTCCACTTTTGAACCAGTCGACCCCAACGATCATCGGTTCTGCGGCAGATATGACCGGCCCACTGCCACTTCAGCTTGCTAATCCGAGTAGCTATGTCGGTTACCCTAGTTCTCTGGCGAATTACTTCGTTTAGGATTCGATCCCTCAGAGAAACACCGAGCATAGCTCTCTCCATAGCGCGCTGAGCAACTTTGAATTGGTGGACCAGTCGGACCGTGAGTGCCCACGTTTCGGCTCCGTAGATCATGACTGGTAGGACGCATTGGTTGAAGACTTTAGTCTTCAGACATTGTGGGATGGGTGACGAGAAGACCCGACGTAGTTTTCCAAATGCTGCCCAGCCTAACTGAATTCTTCTCTGGACTTCCTTCTCTAAGCTGTTGGACTGACCTAGTTGGAGCGTTTGCCCTAGGTAAACATACTGTTGAACAGCCTCGAGTTGGAGTCCATGTACGGCAACTGGCTCCGGAATAACGTGCTCGTTATACATGAATTTGGTTTTGTCCAAATTCATCCGAAGGCCTATACTAAGAGAAGAATCAGCCAGGGCATTCAGCATCTGTTGTAGGTCCTGCAGCGTTTCGGCCATAATGACTATGTCGTCTGCAAATCGCAGATGAGAGATGTACTTGCCGTTAATATTGATGCCGCAGTCTTTCAGAACATATCCTCCAGACCGTTAGCGAACAGTTTCGGGGATATAACATCGTAGGTTGATATCTTCAGAACGCTGGCCCTGTACTTCAACGGTCATCGTTGCGGCATTATAAAGACATCTCATCACCTCGATGTATCGCCAGTCTACTTGGCAACGCTGCAAGGAATCCAGAACAGACCAGATTTCGATGGAATCAAAGGCTTTCTCATAGTCTACAAACGCTAGACATAGGGGCCGATTGTACTCTTCGGTCTTCTGTACAATCTGCCAGGGTAGGGCTGGTTGTAGCTACTACTGGGGTCCATAGGTGGCGGATGATGGAACGATGGTAAGATATTACCATCAGCTGCTTCGGCAGTCCCCGACCAAACAGCATTAAGCAACATAGGGCTCATGGACAGGAGCCCTTAAGAGGCCAATGTAGAACAGTCAGCATCAGTGCAGGATGTTGACTTAGGGTGGCAGCGGAGGAGTATCTTAGATACCAACGATGGCGCCCATAGGCCTAGTCAGCTGGCTTACTGCACACTCATCAACCCGCATTTGGACAAGCGTGATGAGTTAAATGTCTGTTCACCTCCCTTTGTAATGAATAGCACCACAGCTCGTTCATCCACCTACAATATAAAAAACTAAATTCAATGACGCATTGAAACATTCCAAGCTTTAAATAACAGATTACTATCAAAATCTTTTAGTTGTTAATCATTTTGTATCAAGATACCACGTCGATATGTTATTAAATAAAATATAATTTTTGTGTATGTTTTAAATACCAAAAAGTAGTGAAATGTTGAAAATGATTTTCAAGTTTGTGATTATTACGTTTTTAGGTAAGTTCTTCTCATTATAATAATACTTAATTTAAACATTGTATGTTATTTTTTTCTGTGAACATTCAGCCTAATAAAATATAATAAACTGAGCTTGCGGTTTCCCGCTTATTATCTATATTACGTAAATTAAAATTAAACGGGCTTATTATTATTATTATTATTATTATTATTATTATTATTATTATTATTATTATTATTATCAAAATTACGTAACCATTATTTTAACGAGATAATAAGTTTTTTTATATTGATGGTTATGATATATAATTATCTGTGTAGCATTTCAAATGTTTTATAGTACCTACTTTTTGTGTGAAATAAACGTACACATAAGTTTCGCACTTATTATATTAGAATTACATATAAAAATAATCTGAATGAATAAAAGAAGCACCAGTTGAGGTGATAAGTGGATACATAATTATATGCTTAATTGATATCGTTGAACAATCATATTAGTTGTTGTACAAGTATCGTCAGTTTTAAATCAAGATTACAGGGTCCTTAACTTAAAGCCAAGGTCATGTATTTATTGTAATATTGATGATGTCTAAGGATAAATATTCTACTGTATATTGAATAATGAAGAATATATATTTACCTTAACTATACACCTATACATTTATAATAAATATTACTCGATGTACAAACTAAAAATCACTGTTTTCAATTAAGATTACTAAACTTTTGCGGCTTCGAATCATTACTTTTATAGCAACAAAATCATTTCGTACAGAATGTGTTACATGGTATAATTCCCGTAAAATCTATGCCAAGATATTATTTAAGATTTATATTTTTTAAACACTTTTTCATTTGAATTTTTGTTGCAATTCATATTTATATACCGTCCGAAACGCTGTGTAGAAAAAAAAAATATTAACAAGACTGGAAAGGTTTACTCAATCAAAATAAGTAATAATATAGTAAGCAGTGTATCATGTAATATTCCTTTGCAGCGTCTTACGCTCATTCACATCAGTACAACGGATGGAACTACGGACTACAATACGACATCATTGCGCAGGTAGGAAGGAAAGGAAGCAAGGAATTTTTATTAAAACCTTTTAGAACTACCTACTGAGTTGTATCTTTTATAAAACCCACATAATATGCCTAAAACCTGACAACATATATATACCGCTCGTATATATAAGAATAAAATATAATATATACCTAGATAGTAATATAATAAAATCAAATATTAGGATCAGTTTGCAATATGTAATTTATTAGTAATGAGAAGGTAGATGGACATCAAAATATCATTTTTATATTGCGTATCTCTAGATTTGCTTACTATCTTTCGCATCCCTTTACTATTCTTCTACCTAATATAACACATGCATGCAATCAAAGGTCTTGAATGCCACAAAAACCAAGTACATCGTTCTCGGTGTTCGTCATCAGGTACGACTTGTTAAATCGAGAAACTCAGTTAATACCCTAAATTGATGTGAAATAGAAAGTGTATTAGTTCGTAATCTCAGACTTGTCGTAGACACATAAGATTTGAGAAAATTTTGTGTCGTAAATAATACGTTCTTGTTTAGCTTTGCTTCTATTGCTTAAAAGCGTAACTAATTCGTTGATTGATGAAACCCGTATTCGACTATGAGAAAAACTAGTTACTCCAAGGTTTATTATGCCGAATCTGTGATAGAACAATGGCTGCTAGAATAAAAAAAAACCGGCCAATTGCAAGTCCGACTCGCACACCGAGGGTTCCGTAATCCAAATGTAATGCATGGTTTTCAATTATTGTAACTTTACGCCTGCCGTTTAAGTTGACAAACTTATATAAACGGTTGCTCACACACATTTAGTAGGCAACGAATTACAGTTACAAGTTGATAATGATTTTTCCAATGATCTACATATAATTTACTAGTTTTCAGATTTATTCCTATAAAAAATTTGCTATAAGTTCTTACTTCTTGCCAAATTTCACAACTTCAGGTCAACGAGAAGTACCCGATGGGTTTTTGGTTTTCGACAAAGTACGTTTTTATACAAAATTTGTGCATAATTGGCTATAACGTTTTTGTTCTGAGACCTTGGACGTTTTGATAATAGATATCAAGCATTTTTAAGTTTAAATCCAGTACATACATACATAAATAAAAACACTTAAGTGTTTAGCGAATAAAATTGTTTAAAATTACCAACTACATTGTATATTTTTTGTAGTACCTATATGAGGGTAAACGAGCACTCGGTGACAATTTCATTACTCCTGAAGCCCGATAGACATCCGCACAAAGACTACACAATTAGTGTAATTTAGTAAATTTACTTACTTTATTAAAAGTTTCCACTACATTGTTATTTTTCAAAGTATAGGAGGGCAAACGAGCAGTCAGTGACACTTTCATTACTCCTGAAGCCGATAGACATCCGCACAAAGACTACACAAGTGTAATTTAGTAAATTTACTTACTTTATTAAAAGTTTCCACTACATTGTTATTTTTTAAAGTATAGGAGGGCAAACGAGCAGTCGGTGACAATTTCATTACTCCTGAAGGCGATAGACATCCGCACAAAGACTTCACAAGTGTAATTTAGTAAATTTACTTACTTTATTAAAAGTTTCCACTACATTGTTATTTTTTGAAATATGTAAAATATTACCAATACAAAAAAAGTTTGAACTGTAACTGCTTGTTGAAAATGCTCATGTTAAAGAGTTTCAAATACAAATTTCTCATGATAAAACTACCAGACAAATAGCTGAACAAAAATTAGTAGTTCCTATTATTGTTAATTATTACAGGTCATGGACAAAATTGCTTAATTTAGCTCCTATAAATGTAAGAAATAATATTTTTGATAAAATTGTATTTAAGAAAAAGTTAAAAAGATTTTATATTAATTGTAAAAATCAGATAAACAAATAATATACTTACTATACATCGAAATAGAAAACTCAGGAAAAGTAACTCTCATACAACGGCGCTTTAATTTTGGTTCCACATACGCAAACATATTTACTGCTATAGCAACGAACACTGACACATTGCCAAAGATAAAGCTTCCACGCTATTGGCCGCCACAAAGTCACGTCACCGTTGACAGGGTGTCAACATGACGGCGATCTAGCAGGCAGCAACAGAAGCGTCAAGCGTGGATGGTATTATGCATTATGGACTAAAATAAATCAGCCTGTTTAAAAATTTATGTTTTATTATTTACAGAAATTTAAATGCAACAAATAGTAAAAATAGTAATATAAGTATACACGTTTTTAATTAAATTTCTCATACAATACAAAATTATACGGTATAGGATGTGATCAAATAATGCCGTAAGCCGAAAGGAATCGATTTGAATGAAAGTTATTTTTTTTCATCTATTATTCAATTACAATGTATCTGAGTAGACTCAAATTAACTCTACATAATATGAATTACACGGCAAAATTTAAAGCAAAATAAAACTTTAGCATTTAGCGATAAATCAAAACCTAAATAATTTATGAAATTAGTAATTAGTAGTCAATAAATAGTCATTTATGGAATTGTCACGTACGGTCCTTCAGTAGGAATTGCTTAACAGGCGTACGTTTTTATGTTAGTGTCTCTAAATGATTCCTTGAAACTATCGTTAGGGTATTTCTTGTAACGTACGTCAACGTAGTAAGAGGTAGTGCCACACTGCATACTTGCATGCAGTCGAACTGAGCCGGCACGACCGGGGAGGTGCCTCTCGCTTACACGAGACTGGCGTAAAGTGACAGCTGTGCTGTCGGGTTTCGAGCGGTGTGTAAGTAGCCGGTGGCCCATGGAGGTGGGTGTTGAGTTTATTGTACCTGCACGATAGATGACGATCCCAAATCACTAGATGTAGAAGGTTCTATATTAGTTCGTAGTAAAGTAACCATCTGCAAAAAGATTAAACAGAAATAATTATTTGTAAGAAACTATTCATCCGAATTTTATATTTTCTATAAATTTTCTTTTGACAATTTATTAATTAATATCATACTATAAACCACCACAATTGTTTAACTAATCGTAAAAATCGCATCAAAATTTGTTGCACCGTTTATTATGGTTAGCGGATATACACGGAGAGACCAACAGACAGGCGCGGAAAACGTCATTTAACCACTGCATATACTATGCAGTGTTTAAAAAAAATAAAAATGAAATAAAAATTTACCGTGCAAATGGGTACTATCGATTTTTTTAATAATTTACGCTTTCCATTATTAATCATGTAAATGTCCTCTTTTTGAAAGTGTATATGTCACCGTAAGATTGTAAAAACCGTAAAATTACAAAATAACTCGGAAAATTGTAAACTGTAAATTTTACAGTTTGCTCCGGGAACATTATAAACTAACGAAAAATAATGTGTTAAATTGTAAATGATTTGTACAGTTCACAATTTTCCGATAGTTTACAATCTTCCGAGTTATTTTGTAATTTTACGGTTTTTACAATCTTACGGTGACATATACATTTTACTATATTTGCAAGGTATCCAATCAGATTCATTTCTTTCCAAACGCACCGCAATTATCCATTTCTCAGGCAAGATTTTATTTGTGGGAAATCTGTGGCAATAAATACTGTTACATTAATGCATAATATACTATGTTATACTTAAAACTAAAATATTTTATTAAAAAAATAGAATAGATTTGGTACATGTTGCATAACACTGTTCAGAGTAACAAAGTATGAGTTTTTGAAATATTTATTTACGTACCTGTGAAAGGTGATTCCAGTATTTTTCATATCTGTATGACTTCTACACCACTTTACAACACACGAAGGCATATTTATAAATTCAAAACACGATTAGAAATACACAAAATCACAATAAATGATTCGGACGCAGCTCAACCACACGATTCAAGACGTCACGGCGTTATGGCAGGCCGCGCTGTCCTTATATTAAGCACCGCCCCTCGCGGGCTCTATTTCGTGGAACCATTTTTTTGAACAAGTTACGCTTCTAGAGTTTTTTATTTCGATGTTACTATAATAGAAATAAAATAGTTAAGTCCAAACCTCCTCTTATGTATTTCTCTTTGTATGAATATCAAACCCTGAATGTACATACCTAACCTTCTGTAAATTGATGATAATGTACTTTTAAAATATTTACTTTTTCTTTAAGTATTGAGAGTATAATACCGTCAACAAACTGCTTTACAGTTTGACGGAATTTTGTGTTAATATTATTAGGAAAATTGTAAATTATTAATAAATAAATAAAAAAAACAACACAGTAGTAGTTGCGCTACCCTCCTTTCTCCTCCCAACTTCATGAACCATTCTTCCATCTCCCTACTACGGGCCACCGGCTACTTACACACCGCGCGAGACACGGTAGCACTATTGTCACTTTATGACGCTTTCGTGTGAGCGAGAAGTATAGCGTTGCACTACATGTAAGAAGAAGAAAAGAAAAAAAGCTATAACCAAAAGGGTAGGTTAAGGGGTAGATACTTCTGATTTTTGTAAACTTAATTACAGTAGGCACATATAAAAAAAATATACTTACTTGTCACACAATAAAAATAAAAATACCAACCCATCAAACAAGGAAAGAGTAGGTATTTAGTAGAAGGTTTACTATTCTTATTTTACTATGATAAAGGCCGGCTTCTGCGACATATTATGCATTTAACACGTTTCATTCATTCATTCATTCATTTATTGATTTATTTATATAAAACAAATATATTATCATCGAGACCATTTCGAGAGAGAGTTACTAAAGAATGAGAACCACTGAGACAAAACTATGACAGGCTGTTTTAAATATGGGCTTAAAACAACCTCCATCATTTCTCTTGTTTCGTGCCTCCTGGCGCATCTCAAAATAGCAAACCACCTTCATTACTAGGCGATGTACCCGGAGCATACAGTATTATCACGAGGTACATATTTTACTCACAATATGCACTCGGTAAACATTCGTGTAGCTGTTGCAACTGGTGGGGCGTAATGGTGAATCGTATAGACGCGAGGTTAGCGTTTACGGAGTTATACGGAGATGATGGTTAATTGGTCTACTCCGAAGGAAGACCTTTCTGTATTTAGTAATAAGATGTTGCGACAAGCGGCTTTGGATTTAATATAATAACCGCGAATTTACCGCTTGAAAACACGAACTTATTGCGGATTTATCGATTTTTATTTATGAGATTCTGGGTTTTGAAAAAAAAAAACGGAATTTGGATTTATCCCCTTTAATTACCACTAAGATACATATCTTTTATAAAAAACTTTGTGAGCACAACTACGTCTAACCTCGATCTAACTTAGAATTATTATTGTGTAACTTTTAAAATAAAACGATATTTGTGTTATTCGCAACAATATACGTTCTAGAAATGAGGATGTCTACTCAGCCATATTAATTATTTTTATGGGAAATAACCAGGCACCAGGTACAGATAGTATTTAAATATAAAAACTGTTTAAGAAAATTACAAAATGTTATTTACACTTTCAACTGTTTGGCGGACGATGACAGACTGACTGTGTAGTAACAAAGCGAACTGCTGTTGAACGTGACACTTTTAGGTCTACCTACAATTTGGCAACTAACTAATATTAGATGAATAATTGAATATTAGATAGACTTAAAAAAATATTTATGATAAAAGTTTATTATGTAAAGTCAACAAAATGTTACTACAGCTCGTTCATCAACCAACACTATAAAAAACAAAATTTGATGTCGCAAAAAACATAGCAAGGTTTAAATAACAGATTACTATCAAAATCTTTTAGTTGTTAATCGTTTTGTATCAAGATACCACGTCGATATGTTATTAAACAAAACATGATTTTTGTGTGTTTTAAGTACCGAAGTGAAAAGCTAAAAATGATTTACAAGTTTGTGATTATTACGTTTTTAGGTAAGTCCTTCTCATTATAATAATACTTAATTTAAACATTGTATGTTATTTTTTTCTGTGAACAATCAGCTTAATAAAATATCATAAACGACTGAACTTGCGGTTTCCCGCTTAGTATCTATCTTAAGTAACCATTATTTTGACCAGAAATCAAGCTTTTTTTATATTGATGATTATGATATATTTCTGTGCAAATATTTCAAATGTTTTACAGTACTTTGTGTGTGAAATAAACGTAAACACAAAGTTTCACACTTATTATATTAGAATTATATATGAAAATAAAATGAATAATTAAAAGAATCGCCAGTCGAGGTGATAAGCGGATACATAACTATATTGTTGAACAATCATAGTTTTTGATTAAGATTCTTTAAACGGATTCTATCGCGTTCAATGCAAATATCCACTTGCAGAATATTATCTACATACATTATTATTTGTTTGAAAATACTAATAGATTATTTTATATTAGAAGGTGTGAGGAATATATATCAGGGGACCAACGAATTGATAGACTCGTTCATTGCGGAGATTTCGTCATATTCTGCAAGTGGATATTTGCATTGAACGCGATAGAATCCGTTTAAAGAATCTTAATCATGAGCAACATTCGCGTAAATGTACGAAAACTATAATCATAGTTTTTGTAAATCAAGATTACGGGGGTCCTTAACTTAAGGCCAAGCATGTATTTATTGTAATATTGATGACGTCTTAGGATAAAAGTTCTACTGTAAGTTGAATAATGAAATATATCATAATCACTAAAACTCAAAAACTATAAATCACTGTATTCAATTATTAACATTACTAAACTTTTGGAGCTTCGAATCATAACTTTTGTAGCAACAAAATCATGTAACATACAGAATGTGTTACATGGTTTAATTCCTGTGAAGTCTAAGCCAAGATATTATATATGTTTAATATTTTTACACACAATTTTTCACTTGATATTTGCCGCAATTCGCATTTATATACCGTCCGAAATGCTGTGTAGGAGAGATAAATATTAATACGATAGGAGAGGTTTACTCAATGAAATAAAAAAAACATTGTATTGATTACTAAGATTATTGTTCTGAATTAAATATCACGCACAAGGCCGTCGATTCTGTTTCATATTAAGTAATAATATAGTAAGCAGTGTATCATGTAATATTCCTTTGCAGCGTCTTACGCTCATTCACATCACTACAACGGATGGAACTACGGACTACAATACGACAGCATTGCGCAGGTACTTAAATAAAATACCAAAGTGATTTCTCACAAAAAAATACCATTTCAATTGTGTCATGTTCGATCCATTTTCAATCTCATTGTTAATAATTTATCGATGTATGGAGGAGGACAATAAAACATTTCCTGCTACGTGTCAATGGAAAACTTTCCACTATCTGCTCTGAAAGTACGTACTTTTGAAACTGTTAGAGATAGTGCCACGCTGCATGCATGCATGAAGCCGAACTGTGCCGGCACTACCTTGGAGTTACCACTCGCTTACAGGAAACCGGAGTAAAGTGACACCTGTGCTGTTTCTTTTCGTTCGGTGTGTAAGTAACCGCTGGCCCATAAAAGGAAGAGGAAGAAGGAGGGCAACGTATTTGTGTAACCTATATGCGGATGTCTATGGGCGTCGGTAGTCATGAAAATGGCTCCGTTTGTTCATTGCGCCTTTAAAGTATAAAAAAGAAACTAGTTTTCCTCGCGCTGTTCGGAACTATAGGTTCTAACTTACTACGTAGATAAAAGGAAAAAAAGCCAATAATCATGTTTAATTGTTTCTGTATTTCATTGTTAAACATACCAGTTCGGTTGGCTTGAACTTTTCTTCGCACGCTACCGCGCGTGTAAATAATTTGAAACTTATTAACAGAAAACAAGTTTGACTTTCAAAATAAAATTATGTTTTTCTTTTTTTTATGGTGTAGGGGGGCAAACAAAAAGTTAGAGCCTTTTACATGACCATTACATGACCAGTCTGGCGTAAAAGCTACTACAGGGCTACAGGGACGGAAGACTATAAGGGCACGGGTAAAAGCGGAGCATGTTGCGCCAGGGGTCGCGGGTTGATTCCCGCCGGGATCATGGATGTTTATCTGTGTATTTATATAATAAAATATTAAATATATAAAATTTCTTAAATTTATAAAACATGTGAAAAATATTCCGTTGTAACACTAGTCCTTGCGGTACTTAGCACGGGGCTAGACTAACGTAGTCCATAAGTCCACATATATTATTGTTATTATGAAGCCACGAGTTTTACCTGTAGCAATAATATTGATTATTTTCCTTAACAGAGTCAACTGGTGAGGGAAGGACACACGTATGGATCATATGCAGCAGTAAGTAATACTTGCACAATGATATTTGTTTCTTTATAACCTAGTAGACAAACGAGCAATGGGTCACCTGATGTAAAGTGATCACCGACGCCTACAGACATACGCGACACCGAAAGTCTAACATATTGTTTTGCCGACTATTGAGAGATGAATAAGTATACAGGGTTATTTTTTGGTCACCATCCAAATTTTAAAATAAGGAAGTAAACATCATTCCAAGGGTGTGTTTTAAATTTTATGGTCTAATTGTATTTTTTTAAATAAAAATCGGCTTAAAATGGTCCTTAGATATACATCGATTGTTGTTCTTACATGAAATGTATCGACTTCAAGGGCGAGTGTTATGCATGTGCTGACCAAGAAATATTATGTTTTACAACATGGGACAAAGTAATTGTATCTAATTAATTTTTTAATATTGTTTATTTCATAAATCGAATCTATTATTGATTCTGAAGCAAATCTGAAAATTTGGCCGGTGACCAAAAAATTGCCCTGCATAATGTGAAGAAGAATAATAAGTATGTAATATTTCTTGAAGATCCTTAGGCATATATGTAGCCAACTAATATTTAATAGTAGTAGCAGGACAGTTCTGACACACTAGAGTTGATAGCTGATGCCTTTGCCATATTGTGCCCCGCTCCCAGTGACAGAAATGATACGCTTATAAGTGTCTTTCACCTACGCTCGTCCCGTTTTACTGGTCTCGCTGTCTACGGCTAACTATAAACAAAAGTATAACAATATTAACCTAGTACAGGGCTATTTAAACATTAATTAAAATAACATTTGGGATATGCATTTTGGCATGTCCCCAGGTCCGGGAGACCACCTAGTGGGTAGGTGGGCTCGAGATCTGAAGGGATATTTTCCTATAATCGGTGATATTCCTTTAAATCCGCTAGTTGAAGAACCGCGGGAATGCGATGGTTCATCGTATTCGGCAGCCGCTGCCCTTGAGGGCTCTTCTTAAGAGAGCTAGAGAGTGTCGACTCTCCTTACTACGTCTTGTAGCAGAACACACAGGTAGATAGTCCGTTTCTTGGAACAACTATAGACCTACCATTTTGTTGCAACGAATATACTATAGGGATAAAACTACAGGGCGCTGCTGTTAAACATAACATACCTTGAACTTTAGGGGGCCTAATGTTTTGCAGGGCCTACCTCTCGTAAGTAACTATTACTTGCGGGAGTTTGTTGGCCTAAATTATCAAGGCGGTAGTGGCAAGAGCACGCCAACTATCGCTTTGTCTAATGTCTATACCACTATCGTTAGTCTGTTACCGAATTTTTAAAGTTTACACTTTTTTCAGCCTCATCGACAACAATGGTATGATGTAGGACACAATGTAAGTATCACTCTTTACAGGTAATGACAGTGGTGTTGTAGTTTGTAGCCCAAACTGGCTGGAGCGTAGAGATACGTTGTCTCACTCAACATCTATGTGAATGTCGCGTTGTGTTGTATGTAAGATTTTCAGCAAACTCTTTCTCTTTCCGGAAAACGAAGGTCTCTATAGATAATAGATGGTCTTTCAATGTAGTTAATTAGATGTTTTAGAAGATATCACTGATAGATCTTGATCTATCTTGATTAATTAAGACTCATTAAATTTATTGATTGTTATTGTGCACACAAGGTTACAAGTGTGGTGGTTTAGACCACCCAGGGACCTGGTCATATGATAGTGCTGAATAGCCACTTACACCGCTGTGGAAACGTGCCCGCCCTTCCGCCCTGTACCAGTGTAGTTAATCATCAGGGCACGTCGACGGCATCTCCTAAGTGACCAACGACACTGCTACAGGTCATTTTTCTTTTTTTTTGTGGTATAAAGGAGCAAATTAGCAGTCGGATCCATTTGACTACCGTCGCCCATAGAGATAAACAGATGCGTCGGCCTCCTACCTCCTCTCATCTGCAAGGGCCACCGGCATACGGCCTGGGACACCTTCGTCCTCCCACCACTTTAAATATTATCATAGTGAGCGTGAGGAAATTATAACATATAATATGATCTATGCGTATGTATGTAAGCTGAGTTATTGTCTACTATTAAATAAATAATACCTAACTATTTGTCGCTATTTTGCAGCAATACCAAAATCAGGAATGGTATAATAACGGTTACAATGGTAATGTAAGTATCATACGTCTAATATTATATCTAAATTACCAACAACAACAATAAATCTTCATACTTTTGGGGTAGCCATCCTAAAATATATAAAAAATCTGAATGAGATTTTAGCAAATTTTCACTTATAAATATTCTTGCATGCTCAGATTTACTATTAATGTTTTATATAGTATTGCTACAGTATGTACCTACTCAAGTGTAAAGTCTTGTATCACAAGCTACATTGGAAGTAAAAGTAGTTTTAGATTATTTATTTTTCCGATGCCAACCAATTATGACATCTCCAGTTATGTTGTAAATTAATTAATTTTATAAATGCAAAAGTTTCAAATTCAAAACCGGGGCATCATAAGGCACCGACGGTACCTCCGCTTCTAGTGAGAGGTCCCTCCCCGGTCGTGCCGGCCCAATTCAGCTGCATGTAAGCATGCAGTGTGGCACTACCTTTTACTTTTGTCACCTTTCATCACATAAATAAAGGTTTGTAGCCAAGGCGCGGGGTAACGCCTTAGCAAATAGCAGTTAAAGTCCACCGCACTTACAAGGCTTAAACCATGTCGGGAAGGGTCCCTGACATGGTTCAAGCCTTCAAGCCAGCGACCATAGCGTTCACCACTTAATAACGTAGTAAGTATGAGCAACGCAGTTACGTGAGGAAAGCAGTTACGCCGGACCGGCACACCCTGGATGGGTTACCGACCACTGTGGAGATTCTGAACTCGCTGGTGGAGAATCCCAACCTAATAAAACCTTACGGAAGCCCTAAGCCGCCTTAGGAGACATTTTTACATGTTAACCAATTAATGCTTAGATATGACATTTATGATACATACATATCTAAATTGTTTATGTTTACAACACGATTAATAATAACTATTTTGAACTGTTTTTCAGCAATACCAAAATCGAGAATGGTATAATAACGGACATAATGGATATTATGTAAGTATAATTCTCTTATCATATCTAAACAACATAATATATATACATGCTATCGGGGTAGGCATCATAAAATTCTTAAAAAATCTAAATGACATTTTACTTAATTTTCACATATAGATAGATATTCTTAGATGTCATATTAAGGTTTAAAAATAATATTGCCACAGTACCTACTTAAGAGTAAAATCTTGTATCATAGGTTAGGTAAGGTTAGCTTAGCAAGGTTTTGCTGTGCTGCTAAAATGTACCTTAACATTAGGTTACTCTTTATACAAAAAATCATAGTTGTTTCTCGATTGCAAGATCTCCAAAATCTCAAGTGACAGCAAAACGTTAGCCAACTTGACCCAAAACATTTTTTTTTCGCAGGATTATTATTTTCGAAAATCAATATTTTATCGAAAAGTTACAATAAACTTAGAAAAAAGTTGAAATAAAAAAATCAGTATAACTTTTTTAACTAGATAAGCCAATAGAGCGATAGGTAGATTGTTGTATTTAAATTTAATTTTACCTTTGCCAAATTTCAATCGATTCGATGTAGTTGATTTCGTAACGTAGTGGTTTTGTCGAAAATATTTAAATTTCTGATATTTAAAAATATCATAATTTCTAAAGCATTAATTTTGGGTTAACTAAAATATATTTAACATAAAATGATCGGTCACGATGTTCTAAAGCTGAAAAAAAATTTTTGACTACTGTAAATGGGCCACTCTGTATATTGCTTGTTTAGTATTTCGGTTTTAATTATATTATTATTATGTAGCTATGTTTGCTTTGCTCAGCATGACGCTGGTATCTTTCTGCATTTAAGGCCGTAGTCAAGTAACTTCAGTACAAGTGTGTGGTGGTGGACATTTCGTTTTCGGGTAATTGAAACTTCCTCACTATTTCGCACATGTTAAGTATCGTGGCTTTTTGTAGGCTTTTATTATTATGAAATTCATTGGAATGACAGATGCGCCATTTGTGAAAATTGCAATAAGATCTGTAAAAATCGTACCAATAAAATATAACCTTCGTAGATTTATGCATAACAACTTTGCAATAGATTAAATCATGTGATCAAATACGTAGCTAACGATTATATAAAGGACATACAAAAATCTCTACAGAGGCCCCAAGAAGTATTTTCGTATTCGTTTATACCTAATTATTTATTTTTATCATCACTAACTGTCTGCTTTTATTTTTTGAAATAATTTAAAATATCGCCCTCCATTCTAATTTTCCATTTTACTGTCATTTTACAGATAAATGCACCAGCCCGCAAGGATTTATATAATTTTATAAGGTATAGGTTCTTATATAGGTTCTTTAGTAAGGTACAGGTAGGTTAGTAGGTAGGTTAAAAATTTAATGTAAATTTGCAGAAAAACGGCGTTAAATGTTGATGAGGTCGCTAAAAATCTCGCCTACTGAGAGCTATCCTCGCGAGAGCCGCGTAAACTAGCACTAGCAGATACATTTGAGTAATGTACTTACTAAACAATTCAAAATCTATAAAAATGTTACAAAAAAGTCTATGATAGCATATCTTTATCTCTTTAGCATCTTTACAATTTATATATCTTTATATATATATCTTTACAATAAGCACTTTTAAGTTAATTTTTTTAATTAAAAACATTACGTTATTTTCACTGCTATTTTCTTTAGTTCAGTATTAATCTTTTTCCGAATCAGTATGTTAGTTAGCTTAGGCATTTATTGCAAATTAAAATTGCCTTTTACACTATCAATCAGTTGAATAGTTTTTGAGATATCGTCGTTAAAGTAATTAACAGCAAAACATTTAAAGCTCAGTCAGCCAGAGTTCTATCTTTGAGATTCCTGTAATACTTAGGGAGTTCCATGAATTTTACCAGGATACCATCATCAGATCTCGACGGAGTAATATGACCACCTGCATACCACCATACATTAAAAAAATATTATGAAGTACTGAGAAGCACATGTACAATAAATTTGAAGCATGTAAGGATTGGGAATTAAACTAATAAAACAACTTGCGTTACTAGCTGCGCTCCGCGGTGTCACTCGCGTAAGTTTCGATCCCGTGGAATATCGAGATGAAAAGTAGAAGTTGGCCGATCAGACTTACCGAATAGATTTTCATGAGAATCGGTCACCCGTATCGGAGGATTATGGTAAAACATTGTGACACGAGAATTTTATATATTAGAATGTTTTGTGAATGTAAAAACCGAAACATTTAGATTTGTCTTTATTTTACAGCCCCACCAACAATGGAATCATTTACACCAAGGAAATGAAAACTTTAATGTAAGTATTTCCATAATCCAATGCATATTGAGTACCTACCTACAGCTTAATAAGATTTTTCTTGTTATCCCAATTTTTGTAAGGCCAACCGTCATTATTTGATAGTTCAGGGGCAAACAAGAGATATATTATACGTTTTCAAGATGTACAGATGCATTCTCACACGCAGATGCGTTGCCCCCCTTTCACCTCCGGTCACATATCGCGTTTATTGTTTTTTTTGTGTATTTTTTATTATATTGATTACAAAGGTCACCTGATTTTAACTGACCACCGACGTCCATACACATACGCAACACAAGAAATTGAGCTACAAGGTATGCTAAACTAATCTGTAAGTAAGGTAAAAAAAAGAGATAGAGCCAAATTATTAATATGTTTTACAATATTCTTATGATTTACAGCCCAATCAACATTGGAAACAACTGGACCAAGGCTATCAATACTTTAATGTGAGTATTGCATAATTGATGAAGACATGACACACCCACACTCACGTGCCCAGGCACGCACACACACACACACACACACACACACACCCTCCGGTTCCGTATCGGGCACTAAATAGCCTTATTCAAACTAAGAGGTTTTCTACTTTTACAGCCCAATCTGCAGTGCAATCGACCTAATAAAGGCAATGAAAAATATGTTAATGTAAGTAAATTATGAGTAGTACCTGTTTATATAATTACGCTGTCAAAGTACCTGTTTACATAATTACTCTGAGCCCTAAGACACTCTACAACCGACAAAGCTCTAAGAGTCAGCATACGAATTGGCCATCGGTTGTGCATTGATATTCGTATATAAATCAGTCAAGTTTTTGTAGATACATACTAATAGTATACATGGTTAGTTTTTGATCACCATATTAAAAATATTTAAAAATAAGTAAATAATTTTATCGCCTTTTTTGTCATATTTTGTTACATAAACATCGATTTTATACGGTCCGTAAATATACCTACGCGCATAAGGACCCGAAGAGTGTGTTGACCTCAACAGCTGAATGAGTTTCGTATCAGCGCACAGCGCTGCGCATTTTACCCACGAGGTATTTATTTTCGTACAGGACAAAAATATTTTTTATATTATTTTTCTTATTTGTTTTATTTCATAAATCGAATGTTTTATCGATTCTGAACCAAATCTGAAAATTTGGCCAGGGACCAAAAACTAACATTGTTTATTAATATGTATGGACTTTAGAAAGTACGTTAATCTAGCCCCATGCTATGTCAAGTACCATTTAGTCTTGTGTTACGGGTACTAGACAACGGAATTATATTATTTTATAAATTTAAGATATTTTTTTTTTAATTATTATAACATAAATATTTTTAATACACATTGATATGATTATTTATTCATCTGGGCGCTATAGTCTGTATTCAAATATAAACGCTGCATTAGCTTTATTGTTCCATAAAACCACACGGTTCGTTTTTGTCCAATCAACAACTTATGCAAAATTTCATAAATTAAGAAATTTTATGTCGTTATAAATTTTTACTCTAGTATATTTTAACGATATATTTTTAAACGATAAATCTTTTATATATAACGTTTTTCTAAAATCAACCAAAACTAATACAGATGAGGAATCTGAAAAAAGTATATTTTATTTTATTTATTTTAAAACACAAAAGTGAACTTATGAGGGTTATCGTTAAAAAATGCCGAAATTAAATATTTTGAAGGCAAATTACTCGGAAATGGTAATAATTTATTGAAAATCAACTTCGGTTCCGCATGGCACAAATATTTTTATTTACTTAAACAATAAAAATATTTATGAGCTTATTATGACTTACATGGCGTAATTCAATAGTAACTTTGAAATTTAATTAAATAAAATCTAACATAATAATGTTTTTTTTTTGTGATTTTATTAATCGAATATCGTGTTAATAAATGAGTAAATTTCTGAAGTTGTTCCACATTTATTATTAAAAGAAAAATGATTTTGGCAAAATTTGAGTTACAAAAATATTTTTTTTGCCAAGTTTAATGAAATCAATTTACTTTTCTATTTAATCAGAAACCTATAGCAGTATATTTTCT
>LUGF01003493.1:131812-144683 GCA_001625245.1 Calycopis cecrops | reverse complement strand
CCTTACCTTATTTGTGGAGCTTAAGTATTGTATGGGTACTGTAGAGTATGTATCAGTAAAATAAAAAGTAAATATGTGACTTCATCAAGTGACACCGCCATGCAACTAGGATTTATGTTTTTTTTGACCTATGAAATTTTAAACATGGCTTCTTTATACTCATTTCACGTGTCATACTTATGGAGTGCTGATATTGTATACTATACAGCCATTAAGTGAATCATCAGCGCTGTCGTCATAGCAGATAGAACTAAAATGTTCCCCAATATACATGACCGGTAACACATTGTTACACATGTAACACGTGAAAAAGTCAATAATCTAAAGTTTGACACAATAAATGCGCTATCATGGTTAATTTATTTTATTTAACACTAAATTTTGTAAGAGGTATGCATGCATGCATGCATGAATGTAGTTTCTTGCGTCACAACTGTCTTCTCAGTCTTCAGAACAACCTCAAGATAACGAGATACAGTCTTTGTGTCTTTCAAATGGAATTGTATCAAATTCTATGACAACGAAATGCGGAGTCTCTTCTGTCTCTAAGGCTTGATGAGATTTCAGAATAGTCGCAAGCCCGACGTTAATTCTGCCGAATTTCTGGCATCTCAGCAGGCTTCTTTGACTCCAGAACAGCCTCAAGCAGCAAAAGAGCAGTCTCTAGTATCTCAACGGCCTGCAAGTATTCCAGAATAGTCTGAAGCCCTGCGATAATGAAATGCGGAGTCTCTGGTGGATCAAACGCCGTCAAAAGGTCCAGAACAGTCTCAAGTCCGACGTCAACGGCATACGGAACTTCTGGCATCTCAATGGGCTTATTATATTCCAGAACATCCTCAAGTCAACGAAATGCGAAGTCTCTGGTATCTCAACAGACTGCAATGACTCCAGAACAGTCTTAAGCCTTGCGTCAACGAAATTCGGAGTCTCTGGTGCATTAAGGAGACAAAATACATTATGGAATCGGGCAAAATTATGAGAATGGAGGACATCACTTTGCGGTAAGCACATACATAGTCATAATTAAAATATGACTCATGATATACGTTGTTTTACATCAAATTTAATATACATGAGATTCATAACATTTTATTGATTGTATTACCAGGCAAATTATTTTTTTATTTAATTGTGATAAATACCACTAGCAACTAAAAAAAATAGCTTAATATAAATAGCATACAGTATAGGTATTTTTTTATAGAATAAAGGGCAAACGAGCAGACGATAGATTACTACCGCCGCCCATAGACATCCGCAAAACTGGAAGCTATGCTGGCGCTTTGTCGGCCTTTTAAATAAGAGTAAGCTCTTTTGTTGAAGAACCCCAGGTCGTATAGGATCAGAAATACCGACTGTAGCAGCTGGTTTCATAGTGATGTTGTGTGTGGTAATAAATTGAGCCTGAAACGCATAGTTGTAGACTTTGGGACATCTAGGTGGTGGCGGTGGAACTTGGAGTTCTGCCGCGATGTCCTAAAGTGAAACTCCGCTGCAGGTATTAACCCGAACAACTCCTCGGAACACTCCCCGTTTTAGATACGGTAGAAAACGCAGAGCGACTCACTCCGTTACGCCAGAGAATCAAGCCGTTCGGATATACATTGGTCGTCAACGATTTGCGTCGCTCTACGTTGGATGCTATCAAATGGAGCGAGTTGATATTGAGGGGCTCCGGCCCAAAAGTGAGAACAGTACTCCATGTGTGGTCGGACCTGTGCTTTGTACAAATGTAGCACATGCGCTGGCATGAAGGATCTAGTAAAGTCGATATGTGTTAGGCATTCAATAACAGTTTTGTTGTACACAGCAAGTAGGTTTTACCCGCCTTCCCCTTCCTTTTCTTGGCTTAGTAAGCAATGGCAATATCGAACTGTTTCACTCTAATTGTAATAGATTTCTAATTATTTGTGTTCTAACAAATAATAATAGTATATAAATCACATAATAATTATAGTACCTATAGCGATTACATCACGCCAGGAGACAAAACCGTACCAACCAATTCTAGCGATTTATTAATCGTTCTACCCCTTACTAATTTGAGTTGATCGAAACAAGTAAGTAATTAATAAAACAAAGCAAATTATTGTTTTTATTTTTTTACAAAATTGAAAACAATACATCTTTACTAACTACTGCATTTTTTGAAGTAGTCAACGACTACTCATATTTCATTTGGCCAGACATTCTTTTCTATCCAATCAATAACACTAGCAACTCTGGTGTAGACTCCTGGTGAATTACTTCTGGCGCATCCGAAACCAAACGACGTTACGCCGAGAATATAGTACATTTTGCCTTTTAAGGATGGATTCAAATTTATCCGAACCTGCAAAGCTCCCCCTGAGTCGCCCTGAAAATATATATTTTTTAAATACTACTGAATAAAAAGCACTGCTTTACAAAGATTTACGCATACTTAAGATGCTACATAAAAAACTACTGGTACTTATCAATAGTGTATAAAAGGTTACTTTTTGGTCACCGGCTAAATTTTCAGGTTTGGTTCTGAATCAACAATAAATTCGATTTATGAAATAAAAAGAATAAAAAAAAATAATTAGATAGAATTACTTTGTTACGAGTTCAATTTTCATATTTATTTCTCACCATGTGACATCTGACTCGCGAGTGTCACTTGGCTGCCGTCACCGACCTTGAAGTTGATACATTTCGCGAATGAACAACGATCGATGTATTTTTTAAGGACCATTTCAAATCAGTTTTTATTTAACAAAGTATTACAATTATTAAAAGAACATCCTTGGAATAATGTTTACTTTTTTATTTTAAAATTTGGCCGGTGATCAAAAAGGGTTACTTTCACTGTAGGTATATTCGTTACAATAATAGTTGGTATGTTTTTTTACCTTCCATACTTTTATTAACCTAAGTGACTTACATGAAATTTAATAATTTAAACTATTGAATTTAATATTAATATGTAATGTTCACCTATCAGTAATTATATTGTAGTAGTCCGTAAGAGAAGGGAGAATGAGAGCAACGTGTCTGTATAACTATGCCGATGTTTATGGATAGTACTCACCAGAAGGCTGCTACTGAGCGTTTACCAATACTATCTTACATATAAACTTACTTGACAAGCATCAACGCCACCCGCTAACTTCCCAGCACAAAGCTGATGTTCCTGCAGCCCACACCACAGTCGATTACACATAGGGCGAAGGAGCTGGTCACAGACATCGCTGTTTATTATGTCTAAATCACCCACTTGTAGTTCAGATGTAGTATCTTTTCCGCCTGTAACAGCCAATAAATAATATTATATGCAGGGTTATTTTTAAAACACTAGTAAGCTCTCAGATATAGCTCTCGTCTTTAACAACAACATTTGTTATACAACTTTTGACATAACTCAATAAATTAATTTAAATATTGTCAAGGGCAGACAAGCCTCTTTTATGCGTGCTAAAAATTTGCAACATTTTCAATAGAGTTAAAAAGTAATTAAAATCATTATGTTTGACATACAGTAAATTATCTATGAAAGAAATAAAGACAAAATAAAGAAAGTATGCATAAATAAAAGAAATAAGAAACAACGAAAGAATGAAATAACTTACCAACTTTAGTAACGCCCCATCCGGATGCTGATGCTATAGAACCTAATCTAGCCGTATTTAAATTACTCCACAGACACGCCGGTTGAACGTTGGTATCAAATCCTAATTCATTTTCCACTTGCATCAGAGCAATATCAAAATACTGTCGAGGAGGTTTGTAGTTGGGATATGATATGATTTTAACAATTTTGATATCTCTTGGATAGAACTGGTCATAATCTGCCTGCAAGAAATCAATCATTTTTGTTATACTAGGGGTAAACGGGAAGTCGGAGCCATTTTCATGACTACCGAAGCGTAGTGTGATACATAGGTAATTTTATTATTATTATGGAGATAATAACACATCGCAGAAACCGCGTCATCCCATATCCTCCATATTATATACGTATTGTATCATTTGATTGGGTTAACCTATATATAGTATGATTTTTTATGTTTCTCAGAATTGCAATAGTTGCCAGGCCACTAGTAGTCAGACGGAGCAACATAAAAGTATTGTCGTATGGATGAACAAATAGACAAACATACGAACGGGTGGACAGACGCACGGATGTAAGTATGAGCAGATGTAAAACTACCTACATAAAAACTGGGCTGATATACATAGAACTATATTACTATCATAGTAGTATCATACGTAGTAGTAACAACTCACTGTTGATATACGATACTGTAAATAATTATGTGAGTATCAATTTTCATACTCTGTGGACTGATGACTTGATTAAGATTTTATGGTGTCACTGAATGCAAATAGCCCTTGACTGTGAGCTTGGGTTTGCCCAATGCCCATGTCTAGCAGTGGACTCTCTCTGGCTGATGGTGATGAAAAATATCAAAGATTGTAAAATTATTTTATCAATAATACATACTTGCAAATTTTTGGAACCGATCCGAACGATCTCAGGTACTTGATTAGATATTCTTGGGTCTCTCGCTGATCTAGTGCAGTGACCAGCCGTCACTACAAATGTTTCACTAATAATACTTGCTCCGCATTTAAATATCCAATCACCTTCATCTGCTTTCCAACCGAGGGCAACCTAAAACAGCAAAAATAAATAAGAAATTATAACATAACTCTTCCTCCTTATGTCAGCTTTCTTCAGTGGGTCGTGACCTCGACGAATCACTTTCTCCTGGACTTTTGCCCTATCTACATTATTCTGGATGGCGTCGCAAACTGTTAAGTGTGGTTCTGATTTGACATGACCAGTAGTTAGGTTTTTAGTTTTTACACAATAATAATAATAATAATTATTATAAAATCGTTATTTGTTAAAACACACTGAGCCAATATTACACGTAGAAAACAACAAACACAAAAAAAATCTTACAATTACATAAATCGTTAGTCAGCAACAGCGTGTTCAATATCGATAAATATCGAGCTTGTAAAATGACTTGACGACTATATATCTATTGCTTCGGATGGAGATAAAGAATATGAAATGGCAACAGTGTTATTCATTCAAAAAAAAAACAATATAAATTTTATTTTATAAGGCGCGGATGGCATCTTAATGACATACCTTGAAGCATTGCAAACTTATTTTTGTTGGACTTCTCCCAGCATTCGATTCCACCGGCGCGCTGTTACTCCTGAGCCCAAACGACTCATGAAGTACGTTAGTTTACTTGATTACAACCCAAAAGTGACAGCTATGCTGTCACCATTTGTGCAGTTTGTGGGTTTCCGGTGACCATAGAGAGGTAACGGGGAAGACAGGTATACAGCTGCGTTACTCTATAGGCCATTCAAAACTCCTTTGCCTTCTTATACTATCACACTACAAGTATTACATAAAACGGTGGTAGACTAATGGCTTTAATGCGCGCTTTGTGAGGTGTTCATGATCTTTTGGAGGGCGGATTATTATAACCCAGCGCCAACGTAGGTGTTCTATCGAAAAATCCTGATCTTTATATATAAAAATGAATGTTTATCTGTATGTACTTTATAGAATTGTAAACTATACATTTTATCATAATATGATGATTTTTAGCAAAGTTGTTGTGCATGAACGATAAAGATTTCGGAGTTGGTACGATCAACGGCGCCACGCGTAGTAACAGAGTACAGCTTGTACTTATACTAGAATAATTAAAGAAACTGTTTTGCTTAGCTCACCATGTGTGGAATCTCCCCTGGCTGCGTAGAACGACCACCAATAAAGGCATGTTCATGGTGAATATTCAAATATTCTCTTCGGTATTTTGTACCTGCAATAGTATGAAGTATATGAGATCATCAAAATATTCACGAGAATATCGATACCTCTGGGCTCAAAGGTCGTAAAGGACATTTTGGCGAAAATACGATAAATACATAGTTTTATTCAGAATTTCATTCTCTATCGATCTGTATATTCAACTCCTCGGAATTCTTAAAAAAAGTGCCTTTACGACCTAAGAAATTTTGTACATTTAACAAAATGAATTACGAAAATTGGGATGTAAATATTATATAAGTTTTTAATTTCAGACACCATGGTAGTAAAAGGTAAAAAATATTTTTTTTTTGGCATAAAATGGACATGTATTACTAATTGTCCTATACCACCTTTCATTTATAAGCTAATAATAACAAGAAGTAGGTTGTAAAAGTCATAATATGTAAGAATTGTCCTATACGCCCTAAATTTGTATTAAAAATGTGCTAGGTATATCCATTTAAAACTGTTACAGTATTTTAAATTTATTTGCCATACACCCTAAATATCTTATAGCTTTATTTACATTGCATCGATACATTTAAGTCGCTAGTTTTTTAATTTACCTACTGGAAATATGCTTTCTCCCCATACATTTAAGTTGACGTGTTTTTTGTTATTATTGTAAGATAGTCAACAAAATAAGAGCTAATTTTGAAGTGTAAGGGTTTTTTTTAAATACTAGCTTATTCCATCGGTTTCACCCGTGTTTCTACCTGAACAATATCATCTTGCTCCCTTAGGTCATTATTATTATTACATATTATTATGCAAAGCCCATTATGTGTCCCATTGTTGGGCAAAGGTCTCCCCCATTTTTTCCATTTTTCTCTGTTCAGAGCTGCATCACGTCAATCAAGCAGGTAAACCTCGAGTTTATCTCGCTATCTCCTTTTTGGTCTGCCGTGTCGCCTCTTTGAGTCTGGGTCCCATAAAGTGGCAATTTTTGCCCAAGACTCGGCACTCGGCAACTAGACAAACCTTTAGACTATGTGTGTAAGTAAGTACGGGAAGTATGCACATGTCTATTAATTTTCGCTTGAGCAATATCGGAAGGTTGCCCTTCCTGAGTTCGCCTAAGGACCAGTAGCTCTTCCAGGCATTTTCCATACGTCTTGCGACCTCTTTGTCTTGTCTGCACTGGAAGGAAACTAATTGGCCAAGGTATAAGTATTCTTGGACATAGTGCATAACCTCCGCATCCACTGTTACCGGTTGTTGTCGGTGATTGGTCATAAGTTGGACTTTGACATGTTCATTTTCAGTCCAATCTCGCGTCTTTCGTCGCTTAGATGTTTGGGTAATGTTTGTAGGTCTGAGGCTGAGGAAGCGAATAGGATGATATCGTCGGCAACCGGGCGTCGGTGTTAATCTCGCTTTGCTTATGAGGATTCCTTTGTCTTCCCAGCCTGCTGCGAGTTTTCGTAATACTTCTTCAAAGACACTTGTGAACAATTTTGGAGACAATGGATCACCTCGATTCACACTGTTTTTAATTTTAAATGATGGACCAGTTGTGTTTAGTTTTATTGCTGGTTATACTGCTATTTCCTTAGGTCATTGCGTGTTGTTTTATACCTTAAACTTCTCAAGGACAATAAAGCTATCTACCAACTTAGATGAATGATATTATGTTCTCAATTAGGTCAGCAGTCTCAGATATTACTTTCTACGTAAATAAAGCTTAAACTACCTGTTTATAATATTAGTATATATTTTTACCCGCATAGTTCCCGATCCCGTGGGAATATCGGATAATCCTCTTAGTGCTTACCCACACTCTCCAAGAAACGTAGTTTCGGTTGTAATACAACTAAATTACCTACTACCAGGACATACATTCATGCCTTTTCATTCATGCCGTTCACGCAGTTATCGAAAGGGAAAAATATTGTATGGAATTCTTCACAATGACCTACATATTTTGAGTCAGCTCGTAAAAACCCAAGATCTTATAGAGTTAGTGTTAGACTATTCGGATTTCTTGAACTTGAATCAATTGGCAACAAATGTTTTCACTCCGATGACATCAAAAAACATTCGATTCCGAGATATCCGAGTAGCCACTTTTAAAAAGAAATATAACCATCAAATATTTATTAAATATTCTATGAAAGAAGTTGCACAAAGTCAGGAGAAAACTTCAGAGAAAGGAAAAGGGAAGGGACGATCGATAAAAGTAAAAAACACACTAACAACGAATTTTTGGTAGAAGTGGATATCATAAAACAGTTAAACCATTGTAGAATACCAATTTCAGCTGCCAAATATAAAGATCTTATAAATCTGTGTGAAAGTGGAACCATAATTAAGAGATTCCTTGGGAATATAAAAACTGCCATGCAATTCTAAGATTCAAGGGACTTCAAATGAAACCGACGATAAAGAGAAAACTACTGAGAAAACTAGCGACAAAGATGATATTTAGTATTTTTTATAGATGATTGATGAAAATATATATAACTAGAAATAATAATAAGAAGATTTTTTTAAAGAAGCTGATTTTTATGATTTTCTTAAAACTTTTTAGCACTATACCAGTGCTAAAAAGTTTTAAGAAACTTTAATTTTGATGTTAAAAAGGGCAAACTAATCAATAAAAGACTGTAAAAAACTACTCACAATTTAGTTCCCAAAAAATAAGACAACATACACAACGTTGGACTGTTGAGAAAATGAGAATAAATAACATTTTGTTACTTTATTACTTAAAAATTGTGTTTTTATTAAACTATTTATAGTTGATTACAAAAAAGTTGTTTTATTTGACACTAATACTTGGTTTTGATAATCATTTACCACCTATATAAAAACGTGACTTGTTAGTTACTGCCTTGTCATTGTACAGAAGTATGGATTTACGCTCCTAAGAGCTAAAAAGTGTTGAAAATTTCCGGGTGTAAAGGTCATTTGCAAGTAATTTTATGGGCGTAAAGGAAATTTATTTCAGTAAATATAGCTTGAAACCAATTTTGTATAATTTAGCCTGAAAATATTGTCAAATTTAAGAACTTTCTTCCTAAGAATCATCGAAATATCTCAATAAACAAAAAAGTTATAGACAGATGAAATAAAAAAAAAACGTTTTTTGCTTCTCCTGAAAAGTGGTGTTTTGTCCTTTACGACCTTTGAGCCCAGAGGTATCGATATTTAAAACTTACGTTCTGGAGTTAAGCTTAACCACTTTTACGTCAATGTGTCATAATTTATTTTGCTTGCTTGTAAACGCCTTTTTTTGGGAACGCAGGGGAATAACCTTTACGTACGCTACCCAGGAACCCGGGTAACTGAATCGGGTACAGTGTCAGGCTCGGCAATAGGATTGCCCCTACCGACAAACCCCTCCACCCCTGCGGGTCGTCACTATTATTGGATAATTGGATCTACAAGCAACAGGATCATTCCCGCGACAAAAGTCCAGACTTCTCCTCACTGATTATTACTACTATTCAGTCGTCTCCAAAAATCTCTACTACAACGTTGGAACCGTGGAAATGATGATCCCAATGCTCCAACGGGTGCCACGCCGGTTATCCTAATTTACGCCGCCATGTGGTGTTTCAGAGAGACCGCTGGAGGATCTCCCAGCTGAGCTGCTCTTAGTCTGGACTATCCCCCAAGCCAGTATGGTATAGGTGGCCCTGTCCGGCTTAGCTTTAGGCATGCAAGGCTTCCCACCACGTCAAGATGGCAGCATCTTCGAGGAGTGGTTGTAAACGCCTGGCGTAGCTCGTGGTATAATAAAATGTAACTTACATTCTGCTCTCTTTATCTTTCTATCCTCTCTTTCTTTTATTTCCCATATATAAGACAAACACTCTGAAAAATTGAAAATAGTAGTTAGACTATTAGTATATAGATGCTCAATTTTGTTCATGTCATTTAGTAACTAAAGTCTTACTTGCTTCACTTATTCGTCGTCCGGGTGTCTTAAAATTTGGCGTTACTATTTCTCTTGTGCAGGGATTATGAGTTTTGTTGTACATTGGCGCACCTTGAAGAGGTTGTTGGTTGGAGTCGGCCTAGAATTAAATTTTTTAAAAGATTTTTTAGATTGAATAATTTGCGGGGCGATACATAAACTTACTTTTATGACATGTTTCCCAAACTTGGTTGCTGTTCTTGGTTATATTAAATTATATTTTGAGAGATATTTATGTACTAGGTGTAAATTACACTTACTTCTCGATTATCTCCATTAGCTGTATTTGTTGGGTTGGGCTGTTGATTTGCCTAAAAAAATTAAGTATTTTATTTAATGTATAACTTATATTAAATTATTTTTTAAATATTAGTTATAAATTAAATTATAAATATTAAATAATAAAATAAATTTAGTAATTTAAATTTAATTAGCTATAAATAATCATTAAAAGACTAATAAGGGTAGAATACTAATCATTAAAAGACTAATAAGGGTTATTCAACTGAATAACCCTTATTAGTCTTTTAATGATTATTTATACCTAATTAAATTTAAATTATTAAATTTATTTTATTATTTAATATTTATTATTTAATTTATAACTAATATTAAGGGTAGAATACTGAATAACCCTTAATAGTCTTTTATTGATTTTAATGATTTGATAATATTCTATTATTGTTTAATTAAAATTTACTTGAGACCTGCTGTAATAAATACATTATCAAATTTAAAGAGGTAGTGCCACTATACATTGCAACCGAATGTTGCTGGATCGAACGGGAAATTATATCTCCCTTACATGATACCTCCAGTTGATAGCTTTAAGACAGAAACTAGACGGTCGATTCGTGTGGTATGTAAGTTTCCTTTCTGACTGCTTCGTGGTCTAATGGTAAACATGTCAACCACAGTCCTAGAATCGAATACCGGGTCGGACCAAAAATTGTTATTGAGATTTTTCAATTTTAGTGTCAGGCGGTGTTACACCCTGCCTCGAAGAGCGTGTTAAGCCGTCGGTCCTGCGCCTGATTTCTCTCCGGTCGTGTAGAACTGCCGTCCTATCGGAATATTGAGAATAAGGGAATAGAGAGCGCACTTGCGTCTGCGCGCACACTTGTGCAAGATAATTTCTCCTGTGCAGATGGCTTGTTTCTATAGAGAAGGCCGACGTAGCCGCAATTCAGGTAGAACGATATTATTATTAAGTTTCTTGTAACCTATCGGGGGATCAGTATGCTACCGGACAGTAAGAAATTGCAATAAATACAGCATTCACTTTAATGAGCGAGAATTCAGTTTAATGAATAATTAAAAGTTAGTAGTATATTTATATTAAATAATTACACCGAGGTTGTAATTTTCGTGGGTCCATAGAGGTGGAATATTTACCTGAAAATAAAAATATAATTAGCCAATAAATTACCAACTTGTGTGTATTTTGGACGGCTACATCTCATATGCATGGGTGTTCAGCAGAGCCTTTCGCGAAGGGAAAGTTTATGGACGTCTGGCAGTATTTTGCATGGCATACTCATGAAGCATAAAGAAGTATTGTAAACTATTCACCAGATGAAAAGGAGATAGCTGTGCAGTAGCCGAGATGGATGCGAATGGTACTCAGATGTCTTGGCCGTCGCTGAAAGAAGTGTTTTGTTCTATCATATAGAACAAAAAATAAAAAAGTGTGTGCTTTAGACCACACAACTGAAGTAAAACTTAATTATTGACTTTTATTGCCGTAGTTTTAATGTCATATGATATTTATTTTTTAAACACAAAAAAGTTGCACTTTAATCGAATTTGAATTTGAATGACAACTTCCACTGGCCTCGCCTGATGTGTGATTTTGTAACGCTCTCGCCAGCCCCAAGCCAAGCGCGATTATAGAAGTTTTACTTCAAACAATCTTTGAAAAATAGTTGCCTCAAAAATAGTCAGTGAACGTCCAAAAAAGTGAAGAATATGTTAAATATTAAGTTTATTTCTAGGTAGATACGAGTAGCAGAGAATCTACTGTTTATGGTTCATTAATAGAGATGATACCTATATATTTGATAGGATATTGATTGGCTACATATTGCCAATCGAATTATTGTGAGAAAACAAAAGATGCCAAGTCAAAATAACGTTTTGAAAGACAGTAATGTGTGCAAATTGTACTTACTCCTTGATTGTTTCCGTTAACAGTATTTGTTGGACTTGACTGTTGAAAAAAAAAAGCTTTTTATTTTAAAACTAATATATATTGTAGCCGTTAAGGCTGAAACGACTAAGAAAGTACGTCTCCGCCGCCCGCACACCGAGTTTTGGTAAGAGGTAGTGCCACGCTGCATGCATGTATGCAGCCGATTTGGGCAGATTGTAATATTCAGCTACAGTTTAACTACAGCAGGTACTTAGGTAGGCTTAGGTAGAACGGATAGACGTGACACGCTTCATGCATGTATCCGAATAGGCTCGGCACTACCGGGGAGGCACCTCTCGCTTACACGAGACCGGCGTAAAGTGACAGCTGTGCTGTCGCGTTTCGTGCGGTGTGTAAGTAGCCGGTGGCCCACGCAGGTGGGAGGAGAAAGGAGGGCAGCGCATTTGCATAGCCTCTATGCGGATGTCTATGGACGTCGGACAATGAATTGTGATTTAACTATACAGGGTTAGTTTTGGTCATCGGGCAAATTTTAAAATAAAGAAGTAACCATAATTCCAAGGATATGTTTAAAAAAAATATAATCGTTTATCGATTTGAAATGGTCCTTAAAAATACATGGATCGTTGTTCCAACATCCGAATCTAATTTATTGATAAATACATTATCAATAAATTAGATTCGGACCATTCTGGTCAGTTAGTTAGTTTTCCAAATCAAAAGAATACAGTGTCTAAAAAGAAAATTACTTTCATACCAGTAACAGCTGGTCGCCTCGAACGTATGAGAGTTAACCTACTTAATAATTTACCAGTTTTAAATACCAAATTAGACCCTGATGCACTATATAATTCCTTTTTTAACTCATTTATTAGTCTATTTAATTCAATATTTACTTCCAAGATGGTTACTGTTACTGATTATCCAATATTCAGTAATTGGGCAACAACAGGAATTTATAAAAGTAGGGAAACATTGTACATGCTGT
>LUGF01003493.1:119765-131600 GCA_001625245.1 Calycopis cecrops | reverse complement strand
GACATTTTCCATTTTTTATAATTTTTCATTTTTTATTGTTTTTTTGTTTTGACTTTCATAAGTGTCTTGTTGTGACCTAAATGAATAAATGAATTTGACTTTGACTTTGACTTTGACAACACGAAATGTATCGACTTCAAGGTCAAAGACGCCGGGCTTCGCGAAATACGAGAGCTAGATGACACGTAGTACAAAGAAATATGTTTATAACATGGGACAAAATAATTGTAACTAATTATTTTTTTATTTTTTATTTCATAAATCAAAAGTATTATCGATTCCAAATGAAACCTGAAAATTTGGCCGGTGACCAAAAACTAACCCTGTATATAATATATAACAATCTTGTATCACGGTGTGAGTGATTGAACTCCTCCGAAACGGCTGGACCGATTCTCATGAAATTTTGTGAGCATATCGAGTAGGTCTGAGAATCGGCAAACATCTATTTGTCCTCTCGATATTCCCACGAGATCGAAAGTTACGCGGGTGAAGCCGCGGGGCGTAGCTAGTATTCATGTATTATACCTGAGCGCAGCTTGAGTACTCGTCGTGACTCCATTCGTGGTAGTGATAGGTCAAAGCACTTGTTGCTATAACAATAATAACAGGTTTTATAAAACATAATAAGCAAGTTGATCTTCTATTAATAAAAACGTAAAACGAAAGCAAAAATTGAAACACGCTTTATATCGCTACCGGCTGGCGCAGTGGTACAGGGCTCGGATAACCGGAGCATGTTGCGTTGAGGGGTCGCGGGTTCGAATCCCGCCTAGGTCATGGATGTTTGTCTATGTATATTATGTATTTCTATAATAAAAATCTTAAATTTATAAAACATATCAAATATATTCCGTTGTCTAGTACCCGTAACACTAGTCCTTACGGTACTCAGCACGGGGCTAGGCTAACGTGGTGTGTATAGTCCACAGATATTTATTTATTTATTATCGCTCAACATTAAAATTATTGTTGTTTTTAAAAACTGTTTAGACTTTAAACGTTTAAAAGTAGAACATTGATACTGTGAAATTAAATACAAAAATTACAAAGGTTTATTTTTTAAAATTACAAATTAAAAAAAAACTGATTATTAAAGATTAAATGGTTTGGATGAAATTGGACAAATTTGACATTATATGCCTATGTTAAAAGAATTACAGAGGCAAAAAATGTTGTAATAAGTACAGTATGATTTTGAAAACTATATTAATATTTTTATAAGTATATAAACGTGATATTTTAATTTTAAGCGGATATCTAAGTGTTTGAGTTATAAAACTGTAAACTGTTGTTGAAACATTAAATGTAACAACTGGATATTCAAATGAAGAAAAAAAAATAACAACACACAATACATATTTATAGATCGTAAACTAAATACTTTGCAGGAAGAAGCATTGCCACACTGCGTGCTTGCATGCAGCCGAATTAGGCCGGCACGACCGGGGAGATATCTCTCGCTTACACGAAACCGGCCTAAGTGAAACTGTGCTTTCGCGTTGCTTGTGGTGTGTAAGTAGCCGGTAGCCCATGAAGGTGGGGAGAAAAAGGAGGGCAGCGCATCTGTGTAGCCTCTCTGCGGATGTTTGTGGGCGTCGGTAGTCTTGAAAATGGCTCCGACTGCTCATTTGCCTCCTGTACCATAAAAGAAATGTATCGCATTAAAGACTAAGTATATCTAAGTGCATCTTACCCAGATAAGTAATAATCACTAGCTTCAAAATCATTTTTAACGACAACATCCAAATTTAAAACATTGTAACGTGTTGCCTCGATAACATGCGGTTATTTACTAAGATATTTTCTTTCTATTTTAATGAGACCCGAGCCTACCTAGGTGACAGGTGTTAGTAGTGAAGTGTATGACCCATCTCGATACTCGTACCTATCTCCGTGATCAGTTATTGGCCCACACTACAAGTCTTAAGTCATGAAGAAAAATCTTGAAAAAATAAATAATAATTGATTCTTATTTATAAATTTTATATATTACATACAGAATAGCCCATTTACAGTGGTCCAAAGAGTTTTTTAGCTTGAAACCATCAGTGATCCCTAGAGAATATAACCAATGGAGATGCCATATAAACGATCACAGTACAACTTTTTCTGCCATTATTTGAGGGAGGGCAGGTAATCACGTATAGCATACTATTACATTTTGTCAACACACGCACACAGACAAAAATTAGTGATACATGCTTAACCAATATTGAGAAAAAGAAAGGATGAATGAACGAACTGTTGCCGTTCACAATAATTAGTATTTTAAATAAAATTAAACATGTATAATTTTAATACGGTAAAGTTATTAAATTATAGAAAAATCATTATATAATATTATTTATTACCTTATTAATATTATAAATGCGAAAGTTTGTATGTTTGTTTGTTTGTTTGTTACTCCTTCACGCAAGAACTGCTGAACCGATTTCCATGAAATTTGGCACGCACGCAATGTTCCTATAGGATGCCATGGGATGATTTTCTACTATATCGAATTTCACGCGGGGGAAACCGCGGGGCGTAGCTAGTAGAATAATAAATAGTATAGTCGATGTAAGTATACAAGGAATACTAACGTATATGTGAACAATTTAAACTTTGTATTGTTTGTGTGCTACTACACAATAAAGTTTAAATCGTTAAGTCTCGCGTCGATCGTGCTGACCAATTCGGCTGCAAAACAGCATGACACTACCACATACTAAAATTTATTTAAAATACTAACTACAAAGTGTCAGGTATTTGAAATAATAATCTGGCATTCAAATGGTGAAAGAATTTTTGAAATGGGTTCAATGCTTTCGGAGCCTATTCGTTACATACAAACACAATCAAACCTTACCTCTTTATGATATTAGTATTGATTTGTTTAATTCGTAACCCAATATAACGCAATATAAAGCAAGAAGCCTATAAGCTGTAATAGTTATTAACTACTTATATAATTTCTCATCAAATTACTCAATATATTTCATACTTGTGTGTAAAATCGTTGTGTGTGTGTGTTTATGAGTGTGTGCCAAGAAGAAATCAAGTACGGATCAAGAGCCAATCATACCTAACCTTGACAGTTTATAAAACAAGATCTTGACTTAATATCCCGCAACAGAAAGTTAATTGGTATAGGGCCATTCAAGCTCACCCGATTTATGTACCATGGTTTGATAAATGTACTAATAACAGATCATAATATATTAAAATGGTTCTAAGGCTTCGCTCCGGGCGCTTTCCGTCACCAAGATTTGCCTTCCTTATGAGAAAGTCTAATTCCCCAAATTGCACAGAATGTGGCACAAAAGAGGATGTGCAGGACTTGTTGATGGAATGTGCATGGAATAGAAGAGAGAGGGAGTCCTTTTTGTTAAAATTTTGTCCCAACAGGCTGGATATAGGCTCATTCCATTCTAATTAAACCTACCTCAGGTTAAGAGCTTTGGTAGTATGGTGAGAATTTGTGGCTATTAATTTTACAAATGTTACTATCATAAGGAAGTACTATGGGGTTGCCATGTCTTATCGTTTTTTTTTTGCCATTTGGCTACGGAACCCTAAAAATGACCATCAAGTCACCGTGTGGTCAACAAAGGACATACAGACAACATATGAATGTTTGTCTGTATGTCCTTTATTAGAATAGTAAACTATGCATTTGATCATGTGATGTTCTTACTACTATCGTATACTAGGATACACACTTCGCTCATGTTCGCATACGCTCTAGAGCATTTAAAGGTGCCATAAAAATTTGTTCTGATCGTTGAGCAAACAAGCGTCTATAAGGATGCTGTCAAAGTCTAATTTGTAAACCTGTTTATCATTATATTCTATTATTTTCCTTAAGATGCTCGTTATTATTAGTTGCTAGAAATATGTATGTTTCTTTAATATATGACAAGGTTCAATATTGCTTTACGACAAAGTACAACTAAACTGCGAGTTAGCAAGAAACAACTATTCTAGATTTAATTATCGTAGCATATTATAATGAGTTCCTTAACCCCGTATAGTTAACATTCTTTTTTTTGTCTTAGTGGCAAACGTGCATTTGGAGCCTTACATGGCGATTGATCATTGTTATACAGATCAGTGGTTCTTCCACCCTGTTCCTCTTTAATGGGCTTCCACAAGGAATGTCGTCACTTGCTTGACCTGTTACAGAATTTGACATAAAAGTATATCAGAGATGTGCGGGAAAGTTAGCTAATGACTTTGTGACCAGTGCGTAAAAGTTAAACAGATGCGTTGCCTTCCTTCCCTCTCTCCCATCCTCGGGCCACGGGCTACTTACACACCGCACGAAAGGCGACAGCACAGCTGTCACTTTAGGCCGGCATCATATTATAAGCGAGAGATACCTCCCCGATCGTGCCGGCCCAATAAGGCAGCATGCATGTATATAGCGTAGCCCTACCTCTTACCTATTTAATTTATTTTAGGTAGCTAAAAACACTCTTTGTTACATTTTTTTAAATAGCTGATGAGGTCTTGTTCTATGCATAAAAGAGCATTGTAAATTAATAGCAAACGAAGATCCAACCATGAAATTATGATAGTGGCTTTGGGCGCTTAAATTTCTTTGATAATTCATTAATATACCGATGAATGAGTATAACAAATATTATCACTTTTTCAAATACTCGACCAGAGTATTTGAAAAAGTGATAATATTTGTTTAAAATTAGACTTGAACCAACAGCCTTATTTATAAATATAGATTAACTTTACTCCAAGTATTAAACTAGAATCTGTGAAATTCCATAATAATAAACACATATATAATAAGTAATTTCACAGATTCTAGTTTAATACTTTGAGTAAGGTTAATCAATGTTTTAATTAGGTATGAGTATACACCCGAATAAAACGTGTAGACCAATAGTAGTGAATTACAAGTAATCGCTTAGGACCGTGAGAATTCAATCGGCTCCTCTACAATGCATGATGATGTTATTAAAAGACAAGGAAACGATGTTAGTAAATAAAGATTTTTTATCGTGGCAACACGTTAATGTCTTAAAACAAACGTTTGGATAATGTTTTATGTGAATATGATTTATAAGTTCGTGGTTATTATATTTTTCGGTAATATTTTTTTTATTCTTAATCATTAATTTATGTTTTAGTTTTCTTTGATTTGTTTATTGCTTTTGGAGCTTTATTAATAATTATCAAATTGAATTTAAAATTTTAATTATTTTTTGAAAATTTTCATATTTGATTAAATCTTTTTAAAATTTATTTAACATAAAGTGTCCTATGGTTTTGCTTTTATGAGTTTTTGCTAGGTAAATTTGCAAATTAGAATCAAAATAGATGTTAAATCCAGAAAGTAATCACTAGTAACGACAATCAAAGATAAATTCGTAGTTCGTTTCATTGAAAATAAATGCAAGTGTAAATGTATGTTTGTGAACTTTTATAAGTTGTGCCTCCCTTTGGTACGGATCCCTCGGTGTGCGAAACCGACGCAGTTGCCCGGTTTTGTCTCCTATACTCCTTTTATTTCGTTACAGCAACTCGCGCTCAGACACAACTTAATTACAACGTCCCGTACGTTCAGAATCAGAATCAGAATCAGTATACGAGTTATTCGCAGGTATGTATTTTTTCTTAATATAGAGATAAAAGGGGTATTTTTTGTTTTTAGAATAAAAGGGGGCAAACGAGCCGTCGGAGCAATTTTCATGACTACCGACGCCCATAGATGTCCAAATATGATTTTACACAGGTGCCATGAAAATTTCATGACTCTCGCTCATACACATACGCATAGTGTTTATGCAGATGCGTTGCCCTCCTTCCTCGTCATCTTTCGTGAGCTATCGCTAGTTACACACCGTACAAAAGTCCACAACACAGTTGTACTTTACGCCGGTGTAAGCTTCAGGTACCTCCCCGATCGTGACGACCCAATACGGATGCCTCTTACAAATCAGCATTCATGCATTTTTAATACTACTAATACCTTTAGAGATCCACATAGAGGTGTTGCCTTCCTTGTAATTTTCCTCCCAATGGGGCGTCAGAAACTCACTTATTAACGAGACGCATAAAAATATACGCCTAAAGATCATCAAGAAAGTGAGAGGTAACTTCAAAAGTGCCTATCCAAAGAACTTGTACCTTTTGTATAATATCATATCTAGCAAAAATGTCTGTCAAATTCACTAGAAAACATATTTGATCTTATAGACCGCGGAAACGGTAATCCTACTAATATTATGAATTAATACTTTCTGTGTGTATTACCGAAGTTATATATCCGCAAAAATTACAATATTGTATATTTCTATATACAAAACGCATTAAAATCTGCCGTAAAAGGGTATAACTTTTCTCCAATTTATATCGAAAGTACGTAAAATTCACCATAGACATGAAAAAAATAGTAGATACCTACTACTGGGGGTAAAGTCTCTTGTGGCATAATATTTTTTTTCCCCTACCAGTAGTACAGCAGGAGAAAAATCAAGAACATTCGTTCGAACTATCGGTGTAGGTAGAAGAAAAAAACCGGCCAAGTGCGAGTCCGACTCGCACACCGAGGGTTCCGTATGAATGGGATGAACAATCCAAACGTAATGCATGGTTTTCAAGACCTTTTTCTCTAAATCGCGTGAAGGGATTAAGCTGAATGATTTTTCCAATGATCTACATATAATTTACTAGTTTTCAGATTTATTCGTATATATGTGCTATAAGTTCTTACTTCTTGCCAAATTTTACAACTCCAGGTCAACGGGAAGTACCCGATAATTTTAGGTTTTCGACAAAGTACGTTTTCATTTAAAATTTGTGCATAATTGGCTATAACTTTTTATTTCGTTAACTTAGGACGTGTGATTTTTTCAAGGCATCAAGACGTAACTGACCTTTGTATTTGACGAAAATTTCAGCTTAATTCCTTCACGCGTTTTAGAGAAAAAGGCCTTGACAGACGTGCAGACAGACGGACAACAAAGCGATCCTATAAGGGTTCCGTTTTTTCTCTTTGAGAGACGGAACCCTAAAAATGAAAAGTACTTATGTATAATACAAGAGGAAAGTATTACATCTTATTACAATGAAACAACGTTAATTACTACAACTCGGGAGGACTGTCTACCCGTGACATTGTCTTATTGTAATGAGTAATACTCGTGTAAACTTTAGCCACCATTATTTTACCATTATTATATTTCATTCCCAAATCTTTGTCACTCTTGCTTTGAGCTGGCGAGGCAAACACACGGAAAGTTATGTAACACTTTCCTCCTTTGTGGCACAATGTATTTTAATAATGCTGATTATCATTACAGAGCTACTCATGGGAACGGCACGAGTATTTTCAAGATGGCACTGTAAGTCATTATTTTAATCAAAAAATTCTTATCATTATTTTCATTAATGAGCAATCGGGGCCATAATTACCGACCGGGGGTGATAATTACCGACGTTTAATAACATTCGTATAAAATGTTTTGCTGATGCCTTGTCTTTCTGCCATCCCCCCAATGGATAAAAGTATTAATATCATTATGTGTTGAGTGTGAAATGTAATAATGTATGTCCGTGACGGTGACTAGCTCTTGGTCTAGTGGTAAGAGCGTTCGACCATAGACGTGAGGCCCCTGGTTCGAATCCCGGGTCGGACCAAAAATTGTTATTGGGAATTTTCATTTTCTAATAACAGTCCTGAGTCAGGAAGTTGGTGGTGTTACACCACCATGGGCATGCCTCAGAGAGCACGTTAACCCGTCAGTCCTGCGTCTGATTTCTCTCCGGCCGTGTCGGACTGCCGTCATATCGCAATATGAAAATAAGGGAATAGAGAGTGCACTTGTGTCTGCGCGCACACTTGTGCACTATGATATGTCCTGCGCAGATGGCACATCTATACAGGGTTACTTTTTGGGCACCGGTAAAATTAAAATAATGAAGTAAACATCATTTCAAGGGTGTATTTTAAATGTTATCGTCTAATTGTAATATTTTGTTGAATCAAAATCGATTTGAAATAGTCCTTAAAAATACATCGACAGTTGTTCGCACACGAAACGTATCGACTTCAAGGTGAGTGACGCCGCGCCGCCGGCCGATAGCGACTCGCGAGTCAGTTGCCATCTTAGATCATTTAGTAAAAATGATCTAAGGTTGCCATGTATCGACTAAGATATATTATGTTTATTTGAAGTAATTGTATCTAATATTTTTTTTATTTCATAAAGCAAATGTAATATTGATTGTAAACCAAACCTGAAAATTTAGCCGGTGACCAAAAAGTAACTATGTATACCTAGACTATGTATAACTATGAGTAGCCGAAATCGGGTCTATCGGAATAAGCGAATAGCAAAGGAGACTGGTTTTAATATTATTTTTTTTGCAGTCGGGTAAATCGCAGCAGGGCAGTGCACAGTACCAGGATGGTGTAAGTAAAATATTTGCTATCTCACGTTCTTCACGGTAAAAACTATTTCAAATACATACTCTTAATAATTTGACGACCGGCTGGCGCATGGCATCGTGGTACAGAGCTTGGATAAAGGGAGCATGTTGCACCAGGCGTCGCGGGTTCGAATCCCACCTAGGTCATCAAAGTTTATCTATTTATTTTATGTATTTTAGAATAAAAATCGTAAATATATAAATGTTATAAAATTTATAAATGTATACGATATATTTCTGTTGTCAAGTAGCCGTAACAGAAGCACTTACGGTACTTACCAGGAGGCTAGACTAACGTAGTGTGGAAAAGTACACAGATATTATTATAATGAAAGGCTAGATTTTTCTCCACCACATTTCTAGTGCCTTTATAATATTTTTTTCTCGCTTTTATACATACTATTTTTATGTATACTATTCATACGTAGATTCGATTTTTACCTACTAATATACAAAGAGGAAACATTTTTTTTTTGTATCGAATATGCTCTAAAACAAGTTTAACCGTTCTTTCAACAATATAAGCTATATTATCAAGAATTACCAAAAAAAAAATAACCGAACCATAAAACAATTAACATAATCCATATTTTACTACGGTTATACAATTTTTTTAACATCCATCGAATTGGAAACGGCTCAACTAGTCTGAAATGAAGGTTAACAACTTATCATAAATACATATATTATATTATTATTTATAATGTATAAAATCTAGTTATAAATGTTGGCTAATATATAAATAGATTTTTTTACATCGCAATATATAATTGAATATGTAATTTCGAAAAGGTCACATTTCGTAAAGGTATTTTGAGAAATATGATTTACGTGATGAAATGACGCGGAGAACAGCCGAGGAAACGTAGGCGGGACTATCTCGATGACTTCGAGAAAAGCTACAAAAAACCGAAATGGTTGGCGAAGTTTGGGGGAGGCCTTTTCCCAGCAGTGGGACAACATACGCTAAAGAAAAAAATGTTTTTTTAATTTCAATGTCATTTGTTTCTGGCGTACCTAGATGAAATGTCAACGCGTGTAAGAATAATTTCGAAAACGTCACAACTCCCTACACAACTCCTAGATGTTATCAAAATTGTCACTTCAATATGGATGATTGATTTTCAAAATACCTATCGCCGCCATATATTAATAATGTTTAGTATAGATATTTTGTTCCCTTATATTTACTCAAAACAAAAGATTTCTCTCTCTTTGTTATCATATTGTAAATCTCGAAAAGGTCATCATCATCGTCAGCCTACTGCAGTTCACTATTGGACATAGGCCTCTCCTATAGCGCGCCAAAAAAAAAAGAATAAAAATAATAATATCGAAAAGGTCATTATCTCAAAAATTTTTAATATTTCCAGTTACATAGTTTTATTAATTGGAATATCAAAATATTATGTGTATAGTTTCGGTTGCTAATAGGTATTATGTTTCTTTTTAATATTACACTTTTTCAAAAAATATGATTAGTTTATATTATGGTTTCCTGAAAAGTTTGATCATTTCGACATGTTCCCTATTCAAATTGTGTGCGATAATTTCAAATTATTGCACACTCAATTGTGTACAATAGTCCACGCAGACAAGGTCATGGGTAAAAGCTAATACAACGTGTAAACTTTAAAAAAAAATTAAGAAAAAAATATTTTATTAAATTTTATTTGTTATAAATACAAACCTACTAAACTTTTTTCAACAGGTCACTGGCTCGGGAATACCAGAAGGGGCAATAAATGTATTCAACCTATTTTCGAGACCCCAGCAATATAATGTAAATAATAATGACGATGTAAGTAAAACAGTCCTTACTCATTCAAAAAATTCCATAATTATACAAAAAAATATCAATAAATAAGCAAAAACACTACGCACTGAAGGTAGGAAAATATGTAAAGTCTCACAATAATCAGATCACATGTAATTGTTGGCTGAAGCTAAGCTGAGGCCAACATAGTCGATGTAGGCGGAAAATAGGATAGGATAGATAGGATAGTTTAATAAAAAAAGTATTTATTTTATTGCATATTCTGAATAAGATACAATTACTGAATATCCTATGTGTATATGTGATGAAAATGACTCACCAATCAGCCTGTAACACTTGGAGCGCACTTACAATATTATTGTCTAACACACCGCTAAAGAAATTTCCACTTTAAAAACGTTGTATAAAATTGTCAATAGGTCGTTGGCTTGGGATTAATGAAGAGGCCGAACAATTTGCTACATCTATTCTCACAATTGCAGCAAGACGTAGAAGGAAATTCTCCTACACAGCAATATAATAAAGAAAATAATGATAACGTAAGTAAAATATTTTATATTCTTTGTAATTGTTATACTCTATTTACCGAAAAAACTATAGACAATAGTTAAAAAAAGGTTTTGCGATAAGAATTAATTATTAATATAAATTATGTATTAGGGGTTAAAGTATGAAATTGCCGATTTGTGCAGAAAAATAGTTTTTTTTTTAAATTTAACACTATAATATTAGTATGAATACATCCAAACTATATATGGATAAATGGCCCAACTGATTGACATCAGTCAGCTAGTTTTGCCTATCAATGCACAGAAAATACTGTGCCTACCTAAAAACTTGAAATGGTTACAGAACTTCTTTCATGATTTAAATGAACATCAAAGTTATTCTTAGAAATTCAACCCTTAAGAGACTGCCATAAAGGATTTACTAATCAAATTATGTGGCGAGTGAAACCGACGGGCCCAGCTAGAAAATATAATATATCTCAGACCTACTCAATATGCTCACAAAAATGAGAATCGGTCTAGCCATTTCGGAGGAGTATTGCAACGAAAACTGTGACACGAGAATTTTAATTAGATTACATTATTATTTTTTTTTAAGTTTATAAACTACAATTAATTGCTATGCCTTTTAAATGCTGTGTGAATATTTTTTTTTCGTTTAAAGCGCAATGAAGGATTGAATCCACCAGAAGACTTATTTGGGAGCAATCGACAAGTAAGTTCACACTTATATAATAACAGACATGATTAAACTGTTTAAAAATAGAAAATTGGGTCGGCTTAAGAATTTGATGAATTTCAATTGAAAGGGGGAGTAGGGGGAGGAAAGAGTTCCTTAATACACCCCCCCCCCTAAACTTCCCAGATGCGGAAATAAAATAAAAAAAATATGAACAATAAAATTATACATTTTATATAAGTATTTAGAAATACTAGTATAGAAATGCATATACATAGATACAGGTCAATAACCTTAATACATATTCCACTCCAGGCGTAAATTGCGCGACACACCTCTATAACTGTGCTAATCAATCACGAATATTTACAGGTTGTTTAACATTGTTTTTTGTCATGTCATGTCTTGGCTATTTTTTTCTAACAGTTTGATAT
>LUGF01003493.1:99558-113555 GCA_001625245.1 Calycopis cecrops | reverse complement strand
GAGTTCCTTGCTCGTCCCAAGACATTTACCTAGGCCTATACCTATGCGATGATTTTTTATAGCATATGAGGATAAACGAGTAGATGTGTTGTCTTTTTTATCTTCATTCATTCAATTTCATCAACAAATAATTTTATCAACAAATTTCATCAAACTCGAAGGCGAAATCATCAGTCATCATCATTATCATCATCAGGCCCATCATTTGACTATTGATCTGCAAACAGATATTATTGGTGGCATTAATCAATAAGTAAATTATAGATGATATGATTTACAGTGGATTAAATTGATTTCTCATTGAATTTTAAATTAATCGGTCATGGCACATTTATTTGGTGCCTTCGATTTTTTATGAAAAACTGCCATAAACCTGCGTAGATTTACTTTCTTAGCTTTGCTCGATTGTAAAATTTTCAAATGCTTTTGGGGATTATTAAATTATGTAAACACAGTAAAGTAAGATAATGTAGATCATATAATTTCAGGGCGATTCTGGTGGTCCTCTGCAGGTGAAACTGAAGTTGCCTGAATATTTAAAAGCAAAAATGTATTATCTCCTCGGTATAACGTCTTTTGGTTTTGGATGTGCGCGTAAAAATTCACCTGGAGTCTACACAAGAGTTGCTGCGTTTGTTGACTGGATAGAGCAGAATGTTTGGCCAAATGAAGCTTTCAATGGTTAGGAGATAATTAATTCGACAATGTTGTATTAAATACTTAGTAAACTAATGTCGAGACTTTTATTTTATTTCCCCTAACACTAGATGTGCCAGAGTCAATACTAGAATACTGAGAAGAGGAAAGATGTTTGGCCACCTAGAGCGGCACGACGATTTCATTGAAACTATTGTAGAAGCACAAATAAAAGCAAGGAGAGGAAGAGGGAGGCCAAGAAGGCCATATTATGTAGATCAACTAAAGGAGAAGGTGAACGTCGTGACGTACGACGAGCTAAAGAGATTAGCAGAGGATAGGGACATTTCGAAAATACTCCACCGACAAGAGCTGTGCTCTTAAGTAAGAAGAAGAATGCCATGCTGCATGCCTAATCCGAATTGGGCCGGCAGGTTCGGGTTGGTACCTCTTGCTGACACGATACTGCCGTAAAATGACAGCCTGTGGTTTGTAAGTAAGCGGTGGCCCAAGGAGGCCAACGCGTTTGCAAAACCTCCATGCGGATGTCTATGGCCGTCGGTAGTCAAGAAAATGACCCATTGCTCGTTTTCTGTCCTATAGAATTAAAAAATACATTTTGTAGTTTGATTATACGTAATTAACACTTTTTGACTTATATTAATGTACATTTATAAAAATATAAAATATATTCAATTTTGTTATCAGTCTTTTGCGAAATAATACGTTTTAGCATGGAATGCAGTTGGGTCATTTTTGTCTCGTCATTATACAAAAAATAATGACACCGCACAAAATTGTTCTCGTTATGATATTTTGGATGATGCACGATGCATCAAATGGCGAACCTTTGGTATTCTCTCATAGAGATTACACATCGTCGTTTAAGTTGTGACGAATCTGAAGATATTTATTTACAAATACTCTAGTGGCAGTAACTATTATTTTTTACGTAACATTGCGACATAATTACACGATCTTTGTAGTTAAATTATACCTTTATGTTTCACAAGCAATACGAATTTTTTAAGTTACTATTTTTCGTGATCTGAATATTTTATGAACTGCTTTTATAAAGTTCTGCCCATTCCAAGTCATGCCCAATAAACATTACCCTCTTTCTGACGCAGGCCAATAAAAAAATTATCAGATACGTTCAAACGTAATCATTCAGTTTTTACTGGCCTGCGTAAGTTAACTCGATATCGAAATATTAATAGCATGTCAGGTTATTAGTATATTCGCGAAAAATCCTTATGTTCTAAGGGCCCATAACTACGAGACAATTCGATTAATTTAAAATAACTAACTACTCGGAAGAGTCGTTGACTGAAAAAGTTTCGAGGCGTTTCCTTTTTTTATATTATAGGGGGCAAACGAGCAGGTGCTTAGTGACTACCACCGACCATAGACATCCACAAATCTAGGTGTCTTACAGACGCGTTGCCGGCCTTTCAGAAAGAGGAAACAAATAAAATGTCGTTAGAATAGAATAGAATCCGACAATGAACCGCCGACAACGACCTTGACGCTCCGGTCTGTCAAGAATCTGGCAATCCCGTCACATAATTTTACAGGAAATCAAAAATTTAAAACTTAGACATGAGAGCTTTGTGGCAAACTCGATCAAAAGCCTTCGCTATTTCCAGATTAACCGTAAGTACCTAGAATTCGTAGAGTAGACCAATAACTGATCAAGAAGGACACTTGGTCATTAACTTCACTTCTAACATCTGAATGGATATCATTAAATTATAAGGAAAATATGCTAGTAAATAATCGAACGTTATCGTAGCAACACGTTCCAATGTATTAAGATAGACATTTGGATATTTTTGTTAGTAAAAATGATGTTTATGTTAGTGATTATTACTATTCTTGGTAAGATGCACCTTGTATCATAATTTTTAAATTAAAATTTATTAGTATCGTATTATTTTTATTTTATTTTACTTTATTTATTGAAATATTCAGTAGTTGTTTGAACATTTTACATTTTAGGTCAGGTGTTATCAACAACAGCTTACAGATTTATAACTTAGCCACTTATTTCTTAACTTAAGACATTTTTAACCTTTTATCTTTGTTTGATAACAATATTATGGTTTTCTTAATCATTCTGTATCGATTCGTTTATACAATTTGTAAGCGTTTGTAATTTATTTACATAGATATATAATGTAAAGTTTGTTCATAAATTTATCCGTACCATTTCATCTTTAATAGTTTTTTTAAATTTAATTGTGGGCACGATTTCAAAATATTTTAAGTCTGAAACGTTTTTAAAGACAACAATAATTATATTGACGAGCGATAAAAAACGTGTTTCAATTTTTTGCTTATGTTTTTCCGTTTTTCTGAATGGAAGATCAATCTTGTTTAATGTTTTATTAAAACCTGTTCTTGATGTTATAGCAACAAGTGCTTTGACTCATCACTACAACGGATGGAATCACGACCAATACTTTGGTCACGCACAGGTATATATGAATATATAGCTAAACCACAATTTATTACAATTTCTGATCCTTAGGTATAACCTACTCCGACTATGTACGTATGTTTGTATTTGTGTAGGTGTGTATGTCTGTGTGTCGATTATTGTTCCCTACAAAAGCCGGACAGGCTTGATGGATTTTAAAAATGTTTTTATTACAACATTAATATCAATCTTTTAACGTAGACGAATAAAAATTTTTGAGCTCACATTTGTGTGACTAAGTGACTTAACTACCTAACTTAGTGCTTTAGAGATACATATCATTTACATATTATATGTCTAGATGGCTTTGTGGAATTTAACGTGTGGATAGTTTCACCTTGATAACGTGAGTATCACTGAGTGAATTAAAGTATTTTTTAAACAGTCAGGTATTCAATTTTTCAATTAAATTTTAGGTCAGTATTATAATAAGGTTTTATTCTATTTAGCAGAGCTATCTAGTATGGGAGTGGCACGATAATGGGCCGTATGTCCCTGTAAGTATAAATGTTTTACATATATTTTACCATAAGTTTTATTAATAGGCAGTGCCACACTTCCACACGCAGCCGAATAAGGCCGGCACGACCTGGGAGGTACCTCTCACTGACACGAGACCGGCGTAAAGTGACAGCTGTACTGTCGCCTTTCGCACGGTGTGTAAGTTGCCCATGGAGGTGGGAGGAGAAAGAAAGCGCACCTGTATAGCCTCTATGCGGATGTCTATTGGCGTCGGTAGTCATGAAAATGCCTGCGACTGCGTGTTAGCCCCCTATACCCGCAATAAAAAAATTACAATAAAAAATATTAGACTAACTTAAACTAAGAATCTGCTGTAGTTTAATTACAACTTAAAATTACATTATTGCTGCGCAAAGTGTATTTTTTCACGCGTAACCGGCTAAACGCGGCTTTTTCTTACTTACAGTATAAAAGATACGATCTCAATATTAGTGAGTTGTATTGCGTATTTCTGGAATTGGAAATCCTATAGGAACGTTATTGCAATAGATATACGAGTACATATTTGTTATGTGTGTAATAATATAATTTCTTACAACGTTATATGTGACAATCGACGCTCATTAATATCAGATTTGCTATCCTTCACATAATCTCGTGCAAGGCTCCACCAGCTATCCCTATACCACACGAAAAGCAGCAGCCATCACTTCCATGTTACCTACCCGGTCGAGGCGAACCAATTTGACTTCAATAGTGTTGATTGCAGAACTTACTATTTATGATTTGTATATAAAACACTGAATGGAACCGAAGTGAGCAACTAGTTTTTTTTTTTCTAGCCGAGTGAACCGCGGCATTGGCATAATGAACATAACAGTGGCAATGTAAGTAAAATATTTAACTACCAGTAGTAAGTTAGTAAAAGGTAGTGTCACACTTCATGCTTGCGTGCAGCCGAATTGAGCCCTCTCGTGTAAGCCAGAGGTACCTCCCCGGGTACCTGTCGCTTACACGAGACTGGCGTAAAGTGGCAGCTGAGCTGTCGCGCTTCGTACGGCGCGGGCGTGTAAATAGCCGGTGGCTCATGGAGGTGAGAGGAAAAAGAATCATCTGTATAGCATCTATACGGATGTCTGTGGGCGTCGGTATTTATAATATTTCATAATTTTCCTTTTGAAAATTATTAATTGTTGCAATTTAAAAAAATGTGCAGAAATAATAAATTTTAAGGGGAATGTTAGTTAGTTATTTTTGTATTGAGCAATTGTTGATGTAAAGACTTGTAATATAAGAGCTAGACACCGAAATATATTTAACATTTTTACTATACAAATCAAATAATTCAATCATATAAAGTGAGGCATCGAATCTAGGTCACAGTTAATGAACTAGGCGAATTTCTAAACCGCGACCTATTGGTTAACTGTCCATCGATCATCGAAATATATTATATTGTTTTATTTAATTGCTTGTTATGGCTTGGCAGATTGAGCAATTGATGATATCATCATCATAAGCCGAAAGATGTCCACTGCGGGACATAGGCCTTATAATATTATAAATAAATAAATAAATAATACGTTTATTTGCTAAAACACACTGTATATTATATAGGATTGATAAGAGCGAGAGACATTAAATGAAACCACATAATATAATAAGTGCCTATAGTTAATCCGAAACTATTAAAAAAACGTTTAAGACAAGTATACGAAACTACTTTCAAACAAATTAAATAGCGAAAACTTGCTAACACTCTTTGTACCGGGCGGCTACAGAGATCACGGGGTGAAAGCGAGTATGAAGTGCGAAAAAACTTAAAAAAAATCCTGTGGTTAAACTTGCTCTGATTGATCTAATTTTTGTGGTGTAACCTGAAAATGATACACTAAATATACGGTTTAATTTAATGCCTCTCGCTTGTATCAACCTTGTATATTATAAAGTATTGATGATAATATTATATTATTGTTTGATTCCATATTGAAAAAAATGTATATCTTTAGTAAAAGATTGTGCCACGCTGCCCACTTTGGTTACATGCATGCATGCATGCAGCATGTAACCAAATTGGGCCTTTTACCTCTCGCTTACACGAAATCGGCGTAAAGTGACAATTGTGATGTCGCGTTTCGGTGTGTAAGTATCCGGTGGCCCCTGGAGGTGGGAGCAAATAGGATGGCTGCACATTTTTATAGCCTTTACGCGGATGTCGCGTCGGAAGTCATGAAAATGGTTCCGACTGCTCGTTTTCCTCTTTATAGGTTCTATAAAAAATACTTAGAACCTCTAAAATACTATTATTTCTTTCAGCCGTACCACCCACCTCACTGCGATCACGATGGACATAATGTAAGTAAGATATGAACATTGTATAAATCATTGCTTAATTGTAACAAAATCGGGCCTGCACTACTATAGGCTTGCCCAGCCTGATCATATTTAGCTGGGCTAGTGTTGTTGATAGACTTTCGCCACTCCACCACAGCGCCTCCTCATGCGCCAAAGAGATACAACCGCGACTTCACCAGCCTCAGGAAGATCACGTTTCCATGTTGGAACACGCGAGGCACCGGAGCACTTGGGTCTCATAGCAAAGTCTCTAATGACTCCCCCAAACCGTCGACCTTTGACTCTTTCAATAGCGAGAAAGTTATCTGCAAAAATGTCTAGCTGCAGATGCAACGCGACCCCTTGGTCATTTTTCCCCAAATATTCGCCAAATAATCAGTCCGTAAAGTATTGTTGTTTTATTTTTTTACAGCCTCACCATCAACATCAATGGCAAGATAATAATTATGTAAGTATGTTAACAATATATTAAATCTTGAAAAATAATCACCATTATGTCCGAAAATAATTACGATTATTTTTATTTTTTTAGCCACAACAACCACAGCAATGGGGTGGTAACGGATATAATGTAAGTACGATTATAATTTTTTTGTGTCACAATGTTAGTTTTTATATACACTCCTCCGATATGGCTCGACAGATTCTCATTGAAATTTGTGTGCATATTGGGTAGGTACCCAGGTACCTAGGAAGGTCTGAGAATCGGCCAACATCTATCTCGATATTTCCACGGGATCGAAATTTACGCGTATGTGCGCTCTTTATATATTATACATATTACGTATATCAATAAATATATTACGCTCTTTACATGTGAGTAAAACCGCAGGACGTAGCTAGTTTCATATACATTTTCTAATTTCTCTTGTGAAATAGGATTGTATACCTATTTCTTTAGTTACCACCGTCCTATATGGGTTCGTTTTTAGATGTTTTTTGAGTGTGAACTCAGTCTTAATTGACAACTACGGAACCCCACACTGCGCATGGCCCGACACTCATTTGACCAGTTTATTAATGATAAAAATAATATGTCCGTAAAGTGATATGATTAATTTTATTTTTAGCCACACCAATCACCACAATGGAATAACAACGGGCAGAATGTAAGTATAAGCTAATGGTCAATTATTATTTATCTATCTTAATAATATAACGAAGCAAAAGTTCATTTGCTTGAAGTCGTTAATATGAGGAAAATGAAAAAATATTTTTGTGTTATAATATAGCTCGTTTACTACTACTATACAGGGTTAGTTTTTGTTCACCGGTCAAATTTTAAAATAAGAAACTAAAAGTCAACCGAATAATGTGTTTTAAATATTATCGTCGAATTATAATATTTCGTTAAATAAAAATCGATTTGAAATAGTCCTTAAAAATACATCGATAGTTGTTCGCACACAAAATGTATCGACTTCAAGGTCAGGGTCGCCGGCCTTCTAGACTCGCGAGTCAGATGCCACGTGGTAACCAAATACGTTTGTGACATAGGACAAAGTTTTCGTATCTATTTTTTTTTTATTTCTTAAATTGAATGTATTGTTGATTCTAAACCAAACCTGGAAATTTGGCGGGTGACCAAAAACTAACCCTGTGTATACCATCACGCTACAGCCAAAAGCGATTTTTTTAGCTTAGTTGTCAAACTAATATCGGAGCCTTTGTATGACTACCGAAACCCAAAGATATCTCCTATTTCATATCAGCTACTCACAAACCACACAAAAAGCGACAAAATGGCTTTCACTTTATCGTCATCACTCTTTTTTTCATTGACTTCATAGCGATATCATGTGAGCGAGAGGTACCTCCATGGCATGGGTCTTACTGACTAAAGGTCTATTTAAATACCATTTAGATACCGTCTTATATTTTTTGTCCAACGTTGTATTTGTTTTTGCTGTCAAACACGCAACAGGAAAATAATTAAAATAATTATTAGTTTAGTTTATATCCTGCTTGGGTTTGGACATATTGTGGATGTGTAAAAAAAGACTGGTTTTTTCAACAATCCGCTCCCAAAATTACTTTAATGGCCTCTGGGCTACAGACATAGACTCTTAATCTTTACTAAATGGAAATGAAAGTACATTCGCTATATTGTTATAAAATTAGACAGATAGACATTAGTAACTCGGTTGCCATTTCATCCTCATCAACAAAATGTTATGCTTCGACTGTTATTCATAGGCATAAATTATTGAGAGAGTCGACCATTTGCCCATCAAGATCTTCCATAACAAAAATATGCAACACTCCCAGTGTTGCATATTTTGTAGTGTAGTAGTATAGTGTGTACTACGTTGGACATTCTTTTTTTGTGAGACAATTTCCATGATATTCTTGCAATATTATACTACTAATAATAATGTTAATTCCTCTTCTCTATAGATTTTAAATATTATAAATATTTTAAGGAAAGAATGAAAGAGTACAATGATCGTCATGATATCCGGGTTATTGAACGTATATCTTCATTCCACCTAGTGAATAGTCTACCAATATTTCATCCAACTATACGGGTATTTCTGACAAGGATATATAACGACAGACGACGCTAAGCTTTCATTTTGAACGGTGCTCTGCAGAACACCTTTAAACATACAACGTCCAAAATACAAAATTGCTAATTTTCTGAACTTTTATATATTTTTTTCAGATAAATATTTCGCCCCAACAGACCCACGAAAATTACGATATCGACGTAAGTGTGGCATTTAAAAAAAATCTCATTTCTCGCTATTTTCGCTCACAAGCTCCGCAAAGTGAATGACTTCACGTTCCGTGCAATTTTTATGGTATAGAGGTTGGGGAGTGAGGCAAACGAGCAGTCTGAGACATTTTCATGACTACCTACGCCCATAGACATCTGCACAGCGGCTATACAGATGCGCTCCCCTCCTTTTTCCTCCCTCCACCATGGGCCACCGGCTATTTACACACCGCACGAAACGCGACAGCTGTCATTTAACGCCGGTCTCGTGTAAGAGAGAGGTGACTCCCCGGTCTGTCGGCGCAATTCGGCTGCACGCAAACATGCAGTGTATTACCTCTTACTAAATATTAGTAATAAACCATTATAGGTATTATTTTATATTATGGAGGCAAAAGAGCAATCGGAGCCTTTTAATATCTGCATACGACCATACGATTTCTACACAAATGCATTGCCTCAGAATCCCGTAGCCTACTGACGGCGGAGGATTCCAACAGGCTATAAAAAAACTGCACACATCATGAAACGAGAAGTAAAGCTGTCAACTGGTGGTATCTTGTAAGCGGACCTTCCCGGACGTTTCAACACAATTTGGTTGCAACAACATGGCAGTTCCATAGAATCTTGATCATTGCAGCAGGTCGCAGGCCGACCGTATTAGTGAATCATTACAATCATTTCTTTATACAAATTAAAAACGTACTTTTTAATGATTATATTTTTTTTCTTTTAGCCGTCAAATCCAATAAATACAGTAACTGGAAACAATGGAGGAGTAAGTATAAGTTATGCACATTACGTAAATGCCTATCAAAACTTAGTTTTCACTTGGTATTTTTTTCTCCCTCACAACTCTGGAAATCAACTTGTTTGGTAAGAGGACAAATACGGCCAATATGTGGCATTTTTTATGATATAAGGGGACAATCGAGCCGTCAGAGCGGATTTCATGACTATCGACGCCCAGACACGTACGCATAGAGATAAACAGATGCGTTGCCCTCCTTTCTTCTCTCTCCTCCATGGGCCACCGGCTACTTACACATCGCACGAAACAGCAGCAAAACAAAGCAAAACAACACAGCTATCACTGTAGGCCGGTTTCGTGTAAGCAAGAGGTATGTCCCTAGTCGTGCCCGCCCAATTCGGCTACATAAATGCATGCAGAATGGCACTACCTTTTACCGAATCCTCAACATCTTTTATTTTTTGACTGTTGTTCATAGGCTCCTCAAAATCAAATTTAAAATCAAAATAAAATATTTTTACTCAAAATATAATTTAAAAAATTGCTTTATGAACGTCAAAAATTACATCTACCACCGGTTCAACCCTATTCCTGCTTTGAGAAGAACCGGCGAAACAAACTCAGTGGGCCTCATGAATTAAAGATGTATCTAAAAATGTACATTAATACATTCTTAAATATATACAATACAAAATATAATTTACATTTACTTTTGTATAAATGTAGCATGGGAGGAGGGTACTATACTCTCAATGAATCTCAACAGTCAATCATCTGCCACTCGCCTCTGCCAATCGAGATCTTTTATAACTTAACTATTTAACATAAGCTCCATTTCGTTGTATTTTTTTGTTATACTTGATAGAATTATGAATAAGTGGCAAATCAAAAAATCAAATATGTACGGACAGACGTCCATAAACTTCCATTCTATTAAAAGCCCTGCAATACTGGGAGTATTTCAACCTCCTAGCTTCAGTCGTATAAATTACATACAGGTTGGTAATTTAATGATTAATTATATATTTATTTCAGGTAAATATTCCACCTTTACGGCCGCATGAAAATTACAATCTCGGTGTAAGTATCCTAATAATATTATAAATGCGAAATTGTGTATGCTTGTTTGTTTGTTACTCCTTCATGTAAAAACTGCTGAGCCAATTTTCATTTTTGGCACACACATAGAGAGTAACTTGATTAACACATAGAATTTATCCCGAAAAAATTTGCGCGAGTGAAACCGCGGACAGCTATTTTTTTTAATATAAAACACTGTAATAGTAAATCATTTATAAGATTAAAATATTATAAATAGAACATTTTAAAATGTTTTTTTTTCTTTCAGGCTAATCAACCGTTTAATCCAACAAATGTAGTTAATGGAGACAATCGAGAAGTAAGTATAATTCGCGTCCAGTACGTAAATGTCTCTCAATACTTAATTTTTGCTTGGCAACCAAGTTTGGCAATCGGCAACTAAATGATTTCATGTCATAAAAGTAAGTTTATATATCGCTACACAAATGTGACATACATACATGTCATGGCGCAGAAAAATTACGAAAGTCGACCTCAATTAACGTAAGAACGAGCAGAGAAGAAGACAAAAATCATTCATTGTAAAAATGACTATTAATATATGAAATTTATTTCTAGGCAGGCCCGAACCAACAAGGTCTTCAGGCAGCACCAAAGTATAACAAAACTCATAATCCCTGCACAAGAGAAATAGTAACGCCAAACTTTAAGACACCCGGACGACGATTAAGTGAAGCAAGTAAGACTTTAGTTACTAAATGACATGAACAAAATTGAGCATCTATATACTAATCGTCTAACTACTATTTAAAATTTTTCAGAGTGCTTGTCTTATATATGGGAAATAAAAGAAAGGGAGGATATAAGGATAAAAAATGCAGAATGTAAGTAATAGGTATATCATTTTATTATAACACGAGCTGCGCCATGCGATACCTTGTCGTGGTGGGAAGGCTTGCATGCCTCTATGATTACCAAGGCCATGCCGGAGTGGGCTACCTATACCGGATAGGTTTGTGGGGAGAGGTCAGACTAAGAACAGCTCAGCTGGAGAGTCCTCCACCCGTCCTTCTGAACTATCAAATGGCGTGAGTTAGGACGATCGTCGTGGCTCCGTTGTAGTAAGACCAGGGGTCAGGATAGGAACCTGATCCCATCGCACGGTTCCCACGTTGTAGAAGGGACACTTCAGAGGCATCCGGGCAGTCCCCAAGCAGGAGAAGTCTGGGCTTTTCACCGCTTCTCGCTGGAACAATCCTGTTGCTAGTGGATCCGGGGTCCTCCAATTATAGCTGCCGAAGGCAGCCAAGCAAAGTAAGAAACAAGATTATTTTATAATATTAGAATAGTATAGATGTACCATTTAAAGAAGTAGTAAAATTTAGACGATTGTTTTAGAGAATAGTTGACTGATAATGCCTATGTATGTCTAGTGTCTACTTGGCGCCCATCAACCATAGCAACAATGAATCGTTAACATGTGTCATGCTCCATTATTTACCATCGTACTTTATGTTACATTGTTCCCTGTCATGACACTCATGACATATATGCACACCTCAGTTCCACGATATCATGTTAGCTAACGCACGTGAGCTGCCTTCGAAATCAGAGTCGAGGGAAGAGGTAGCTCCCAGTCCCTCTGGCCATGATAATAATAGTTAAATTAGCTATTACAAACTCTCTCATATAGGGATGCATCTTAACTATCTTCGTAAGAAAGGCTCGATTTCCCTTTTGACCATAAACTTAGTACCTACCGTTGCCCGAAGAGCTCAGCAAAAAAAAAACTATGTCACAAAGATTTGTCATGTCCTCTGTTAACTTATTTTTAGGTTCGTGGTAATTTAATTATATTTTTTTTTAATTTAGTTTAATTCTATTTTTTTTATATTTTTCTTACTGTTACAGGTACACAATATAGAAGAGAATATTTAGGTATATACGAGTATCCGTTTATCGGGGGTCGTACCACAGAGCCGGGGGAAATTCCTCACATGGTATGTTTCGAAAACCATTCTAGAATTAATATATGGATTGGATATATGGATATATGGATATATGGATCATACAAATACTTCTCTTTAGTCTGGCCATTAAATAACAAAGCCTCACAGATCGCAACATAAGTCCATACAGCTGATACAAAAAATCAACTGCAAGATAAAGTATTTTTTATTGAGAGCCAAACGAGCAGTCGGGAGCTTTTGCTGATCTACTTTTCACAGTGATTTTCAATCTCTTTCCCTTATCCTCACTATGGGATATCAAAAACTCAAGCCGCATGTAATATGAGCATAAAGTAACATGTAAGCGCGATCAGTCGTGTGGGTTCCGAAGTAGCAAAGGTACCTCATCAGTCGTGTTGGTTCCGAAGTAGCGAAGCTACCTCATCAGTCGTATTGGTTCCGGAGTAGCAGAGGTACCTCATCAGTCGTGTTGGTTCCGAAAGTAGCAGAGGTACCTCATCAGTCGTATGGGCTTGGCGAAAATGTATCGAGAACTGGGCCACGTCTAATAAAGAAAGTCACGTGCAAAATGTTTGCTAGATAGGTGTCAGGTAATAAACAGTAATTTCCATATTCGATAGTTACTAATTCTATAGCTATTTTCTACATCCAATACTACTTTGTAAGCCCCACGCTCTGATCAGATCGCATCAGCACCACACACACAACACAGCAGTCAGAAATGTCATCAACACTACCTAAGATATAAGGGATAATATTCCAGGAGAAAGTGATTCTTCAGAGTCACGACTGTCAGGTCTGAGATAAATCGATACAAGGAGTAGAAGTTGCAACATTATAATATTTTAGTTTTAACATATCTCAAGGTGAGCCACTGAGTGAAAGCTACCAGGAGTCCATCGACATCAGGACACGTCTTAGCATCCCAAGCCTAAAAAACTCTACCTGGAAAGTGCACGACCAAAACTTGGCAATCCTGTTAGAACATCCAGGATCCAACCAAGACCTTAATAGCCAAGTAGATACTTTTCAGGATACAGTCCATACATACTTTTGTGAGCGTTATCCACCACCAACTTGTTATGCTCATAAAACGAAAGAAAATACTTTTAAAATGAAAATGCGGAGAAAGAAAAGAGAACTCATAAAACAACTTCGTAAAGTCAAAGCCATGGGCGATAACCATCTAAGTCATCAACTGTCTAGGGCGTTAACATCTATTCTGAAATTAATTCAAGGAATTTCGCTACAAATTATAAACGATCGCGATAAATTCAACAGAGCTAAACACGAAGTAGACTTTGATAAAAATCCTTTTCAGTACTCGAAAAACATTTTCAATACACACGGCGGAAAGCTTTTCTTGACCAACGAACAGATTTACGACCACTTTAAAAGCACATATGAAGTGCCTAAACGCGGGAGACCATACGAAGATCCAAACATCAAAAAACCAAATGACCATCTTAGCAATTTTCAAAGTAGTCCACCTACGTTAGAGGAAATAAATAAACAAATTAAAAAGAAACCATCTAAATCTGCTCCAGGCCCTGATGGCATACCGTATGTAGTTTATAAAAA
>LUGF01003493.1:26707-82713 GCA_001625245.1 Calycopis cecrops | reverse complement strand
GATAAATTGTATATAATTTATAATATGAAAATTTATTTGTACTGTAATGCCGCTCTCCGTTCTGGCGTAGCTCCTCTTTACGGCAATTACTGACCTAGCTAATACTTTCCCATCTGGGTGATACACAATAAAAAGACTTGGATAAATTTTCTTAAACGTATATTCTTTTATTTTACCTTGTGGCAAAAATACATTTTTGATTATATGAAATATAGCCCTAGCTAATATTCATTTCACTTCCATTCCATTTCGCTGTAAAAGATAATATTCTGATCTAGAATAATTGCATTCTGTCAAAGAAGAAAATTCTTATTCGTTCGTTCTTACGATCAAATTCAAACTATTTTCTTTATTAAAAACATTTCAAGCATAGAGTTTCCACTCACTACACAACAGTACTTACACATTTATAGATATTTCATCACATCGTGATTCCCGCTGAGTTCATTTCGCCAGTTCTTCTCAGGATAGGCCTAGGATTGAATCGATGGTAGAAGTAATTGTTGATGTTCAAAAAGTGATTTGTAAAATTCTATTTTAAATATATTTTGTTTCATTCTCATTTCATTTTCACATATTATATTATGTGGATGTATATGGGCGTCGGTAGTCATGAAAATAGGTCCGACTGCCCGGTTCCCATTCTGTATTAGAAATAAATATGATTAATTCGTTGCAGGCGATTAAGGAATCACGGGACGGCTATCCTAGGGATATCAAAATTGTCAAAATCATATCACATCCCAACTACAAACCTCCTCGGCAGTATTTTGACATTGCTCTGATGCAAGTGGAAAAGGAATCGGGATTTGATACTAACGTTCAACCAGCGTGTCTGTGGAGTAATTTAAATACGGGTAGATTAGGTTCTATAGCATCGGCATCCGGATGGGGTGTTACTAAAGTTGGTAAGTTATGTTCCTTATTTTTTTTTATGTTCCATATCTTATTATCCTATTAATATTATATATTTTTTTATTTATTTACTTTTTTTTTTATTCAAACATTACAATATTAAATAAAAAGCAGACGAAAAACCACGCAGGTTTGTCTGGAATGCTATTCTTATATTCTAATAATTTTCAACTTAAAAATAAGACTTATATCTACATACAGATATACAAAATAATTTAAAAAAGAAATAAAATGAATTTTACAAGTAGGTTGAGTTAGAATAAGTTTACAAATTTTCCAAGAAATGTGTTTTTAGTTTTTGTTTAATGTTATTTCTTGTTATACTTTTTACAAAAGATGAATCTAGTTTATTAAATAAGCGAGGGGTGATATATGAAATCATTCTTTCTCCATAAACATTAGTTGCCCTAGTTATTTGTAATTGTTTGTTAGTTACTTGAGGTGATACGAAATGCGAAAGTTTGTATGTTTGCTACTCCTTTACGCAAAAACTGCTAAACCGATTTTCATGAAATTTGTAAGACACATAGAAAGTAACTTGGATTAATACATACGATAGTTTTTATCCCGAAAAAATGTTCGTATGGAATGCCATGGAATGATTTTCCACGGGATCGAAATTTACGCGGGTAAAACCGCAGGGCGAAGCTAGCTGTATATAATTATGTCATTTATATTAATTTCTTTCTTTCATCAAGTACTGTATATAAAAATTGATACACTCAAATATAAATTATTATATATCAAACACAATGATTTGAATTAATTTTTAACACTTATTAAATTAAAAAATATTTTTTTCCAAATGATTGGTGATGACTGGTATCTTCCTCTTCTCTAATGGGCCACCGGCTACTTACAAACAGCACGATACGCAACAGCATAGTCACTTTACGATGGTCTCCGGTCTCTGGAAACTCCGCTGGAATGCGTTGCATTGCCTTTAGCATAAAGCGCAAAAAGTGCCAATATTTTTTTAGTTTTTTTTTTATATATTGTTCATATATTATTGACTATTACAGGCGGAAAAGATGCCACATCTGAACTACAAGTGGGTGATTTAGACATAATAAACAACGATGATTGTGAAAAGCTCCTTCTTCCTAGGTGTAAACGACATTGGTGTGGGCTAGAGGAACATCAGCTATGTGCTGGGAAGTTAGCGGGTGGCGTTGATGCTTGTCAAGTAAGTCTTTATTATATTTTTACTAGGCACGCTCAGCGGTTTCACACGCGATCGATCCCGTGGAAATATCGAGTTGAAGAATAGATGTTGACCGATTTTCACACCGACCTGACAGTCATACAAAATTTCATGAGAATCGGTCCAGCCGTGTCTGAGGAATGTGGTAGTGTCACGAGAATTTTATATGTAAGATAGTATTGGCAAACAAGCAGTCCCAATTTTGCTGGTTAGTACTGTTCATAAACATCGGAATAGTAACGTAGACGAATCGCACTCCTTCTACCTTCTTCTCCGATGGATTACCGCAATATAACAACTGGTTGCTGATGAACAAGAATTAGTTATTATTAAAAAATATAATAGTTTTAATTGTTATATTTCATGTAAGTCACTTCGCTTTATAAAAGTATAGAGGATAAAACAACATACGGCCATGACTATTATATAAAATATTGATAAATTGCGTGAAATTGAATTCAAAATTTGGATAATACTAAATTTTTTAATTATTTTCTATTTAAGTTTATGAAAAGTAATTTTTATTAATACACAGAAACTTTTTAGATGACACGCATTAGACCAGCCAATATAAAACCTATTTGGTGCCTCATTATAATGTTTTACATACATACATTTGAAAAATATTACCCGTTTATATAATTATATTATTCGTTCTTTAATATTTAACGTCACTTTTTGATGACTACGGTATAATTGAGATTTTTAATTTAATAGTAAATATTAAAATAACTGACCTGAATCAGGTACTTGAGTATGCAATTTAAGTATGTATGAGCCCTAGTAAAACAGTGTATTCGCTAGTTATGACTATAGGTATTCGATAAGTTGTATTAAGTAGTATATTTTAATAAAATCTTTTTTTTTTTCAGGGCGACTCAGGTGGACCTTTACAGGTTCGGATAAAATTGAATCCATCGTTCAAAGGCAAAATGTACTATATTCTAGGCATAACGTCGTTTGGTTTTGGATGCGCCAGGAAAAATTCAGCAGGAGTCTACACCAGAATTGCAAGTGTAATTGATTGGATAGAACAGAATGTGTGGCCAAATGAAGTATGAGTAGTGCTTAACTACTTATAAAATGCTGTAATTAGTAACGATGTAATGTTTGCATTTTTTTAATAATATAAATAAAAATCTGTATTGTTTTATTAATTCCTTCGATTAACATATTTATCTGTAAGTCTCAGATCATTGTTAGAAGAGGATTGTAAAGAAATCAATAAGAGGTAGAACGATTTATGATAAGTGTCGCCGCACACGGGCCACACGCCACAGCCACAAACGCCGCCACAAGAGGCAAGAAACGGCCACAAAAGTAGCTGAAGCGCGCGACAGCCACTTGTGGCCGGTGGTCGACACTTGTGGCCGGTGGACGACACTTGCGGTCGGTGGTGGCTACTTTTTTTAACCCAGGAATGCAGTATCATAATGGACTCGGACGAAGAAGGTTTAATTGCACTACTTTTAATAAAAAGACGACGTCGTAGAAAACGAAACCGTAGTTATTGGATACATCCAATTTATTCAAGGAAAGGGAGAGAGGGGCGCGGAATCGCGCGAGTGGCATGTGGCGGCTTTTTGTGTCGGCGTTTAGTGGCCGGTGCGGGCCACAAGAAGCAAGCTGCGACGATTTGTATCGTGTGGCCGCCACCGGCGCCAACCGTGTGCGGCGAGTCCATATAAAATGTATGAAAATTACAGGAAATATGCCAGTGGCGGCGTTTTGTGGTTGTGGCCAGTGGCCCGTGTGCGGGAGCCCTAAGAGGTATTACGACTAGAAATGGCTGGCATGATATGTTTCGTGGCGTGATGCGATTTCCATGCTTTTATTATGTGGTTTCCATACTATTATAATTTGTCAGAATATGAATAACTTGGAATTTGTTACAATCAAATCTTATTATTAAACCGGTAACTGAAATCTCTCTGTGTCCACATGGAAAATTTGTTTTTTTTTTGACAGGCCCTTTTATATACACAAGATAACCCAAAACAATTTTGATATTTTATTTGATTTACAGACATTTTTTTTTCATTTTGCCGGTATGTCTGTATGTTTGTGTACGTTAATCTCAAAACCAGCTTAATTGATTTGAATAAGTTTTCGTGAAATATTGCGAAGAGCTTCATTCAAAATTTGGGACTTTTTGTATTCAGCTGTGCTGTCGCGTTTCGTGCGGTGTGTAAGTAGCCGGTGGCCCATGGAGGTGGGAGTAGAAAGGAGGGCAGCGCATCTGTATAGCCTCTATAGTCTATGCGGATGTCTATGGGCGTCGGTAGTCACGAAAATGGCTCCGACTGCTCGTTTGCCCCCCTATATCATAAAAAAAAAAAAAACAAAAAAAAATTCAAATTGGTTAACAAACAAAAAATCAATATCAATTTACATTAATCACGTAATATGTACCAAGTAGAGCTCAAATCAATCATATAAAAATGGTCTTCCGTTGCAAGAGCGTGGAACGTAGGTGGTTGTGAATATAGAGCGCGCAAGACCTTATAATATCATTAGTGTATGGAAACCAACGCAAATTATAAATTTTGAAAATTCCTGGCATTGTAAAAGTCATCTTAATACCCGAAATGACTAAGCAACATTTAATATTAAAAATTTAGTTGTGTTTCGAGGGACAATCCATAATAATACTATAAATGTGTTTGTTTGTCCGTCAAAATTACGTCAAAATACATATTGCAACGAATTCGTATAATATTTGTGTGGAAATAGTTAGAGCTTGAGAGAGACGGGCTTCTTATTGTCTCATTCTATTCCCTCACCTCTTATTTAAAAGGCCAGCAACGCGCCAGCAAAGCCTCCAGTTTTGCCGATGTCTACGGGCGGCGGTAGTAATCTGTCACCTGCTTGTTTGCCCCTTATCCTATATTATATAAAAACACCGCAAAATAAGGAGTGAAAGTTTGTATGGAGCATTCCGCAATTTTCAAGGTAGAAAATTATTTGTAGCTAAAGAATAATAATACTTTTCTTTTGGAAATCTCCATTTCTTATTAGGTAGTGAAATAAAGAAAAATATTGTACCTACTTTTCAAAATTTTTGGATTTCTTCAAAGAAGAAATCCAAAAATTGGCGGGTTATTACTAACTTAAGTTTTACTAACGATTTTTTTTAATTAAATTATTACTAACGAAATTTTAGTTATTATTTTTTTTTTGGAAAGATGCTTCCAGCCGCCGAAAACAGGGAACGGTTGATGGTTGATTCAATTCCCAGAATCTTTACCTTTGATCTCCACATGGAAAGTCTATAGTAATATACGAAAGTAGTATTCTGTTGTGCGATCTCTTTCATTCTGTATTCTGTAACGGTTGCCCTGAACATACGGCGAGCAAAGCTGGGAGCAAAAGTTAGTATATAAATAAATTTTTACCTCGTAATACAATTAATTAAATGTTATTCAATCCTTTGTTTTCCTGTGTATTACATTTAAAGTAAAACAAAGCATATCATTAGTCATATTTTATTTAAGGCTATGTGTGCGATTATAGCAAAATGAACTCCGCACTTCTCCTAATGTAGCCCGATTTCATAATCCATTGTGTCTCGTACATATTATCATTGGTTTAATAAATTAGTTGAAAATTAAATACATTTTGCAGCCGTGTCCAATATTACACACATTTGGTCATTTTGTTCTGTGATGTGTTCAAATAAACATAGAGGATATTATTAATATTATACCGTAAGCTAATAAACAATATAAGGAAATTACTGGATGTGTGGAAATAGTTCAAAAAACATGAAATTTCAATGTAAAGCGGCAGCATTAGGTAAGTATAAAATTGTAATAAAAATATATTTAATATTTTAAAAGCCTTTAAAATATTTGGAGGTATTTATGAAATTTAGTCTTTAAGAAACGATTTGAGGAGCATCATGAAAAATTGTGAGGATTAAATCGTGTACCAGTTTAACACTTTACTGTGGTTCCGCGTGTAACGTGTCTTTATAGTTCTATAACTTTGTTTGGTTTTAAGGAGTAAACTTGAGAGTTGAGTCACATGTTTAACTTATCTTCATTAGGATTTTTATAATTTTAGCATTGAAAGTAATAGACGTTACATTAATTACGAAGTATTGATTAGTTATGTTCAGTAATTTGGAATAGTATATTTTATACTATCAACTATGTTCCCTATGTATATGATAGTGTGATTTATATTAGAGTTTAACACGACCAATGCCAATTTATAAACCTTAATATCTAACCATTTTAATGTATGTGTTCACGCCAGATATGCATGGGCGCCGCCATGTAATTATGAACGTTTAGTGCGTCAAGTGATACTGGCAAACTATAAAACCTTAAAAGTGCATAATCTGTGACGTTCTGTGTTTAAAAGTGCATTTCCGGCTTCCGGACTGACAGCGTCGAGGGACGCGTCCATCAATCTCTCTTCGGCCCTAACCACCGACCTTATCGGTCATATTGTATTTTTGTATCTGAATAAATTAGTGTCTTCAATTAAATGATGTTTATAATTTAAACCTCAAGATGATGTCTTGAACAGTATGTATAATCAGCAATCATCCGTGTCCGTGATATTTGAGACTTTTAATTGTAAATTGAAAGGAGAAGTCCCATAACATTATTAATATTTACAAAATACAGGGACTGTAGCCATTCATGTACTCTTCGCTGGTGGCGGAAGAATTGGTACCTACAACACTCTTTGAAATTATATAAAATAAAAAACAAACAATAATAATTTACAACTCGAATCCCAGATGTAGAAGATCATTCGCCCTCTTTGCTAGACCAATTGTTGACCTCCCACCCGATCAACTATGTGGTCTCTATCGAAGCTTCTCTTGGCTCGTCAGATATATGGCCATGTTTCCTTGGCCGCCGCCGCCGATTGGGACGGAATGCGGCTCTTTTTTGCTTCCTACCCATGGGGCCAAGTTTGCTTTTCGCCTGATGACCCTGAAAAGATTGGTGTGCTGAATAGAGCGAAGGCATATTTCACGCCGGCTCACCGAATGCCACTATATAAAGCCCAGGTTAGCACCCATATGGAGTAATGCTGTCATCCGATAATGCTGGGAAGATGCAGCGCAATACCAGCTTTTTAATATAAAAATCCGCGTCCAACGGCGCGCAACTCGAATCGTCGATGACAGTTCTTTCCAGCAAGCTTGATACACTTGACCTATGGATCAGTTCGCCGTCTATCTTCTACCGTATTGTCCATGGGGAGTGTTCGGAGGAAATGTACGGACTAATAGCTGCAGCTGAATTTCACTATCGAAATTCGCGACAAAATTCAGTTTCAGCGGTACCATCTAGATATTCCGAAGTCCACCATTGTGCCCTTTAAAAGCAATTTCATCCCGCGCGGCGGCCAAGGACAAGTTTTCTAATTTATTCCGCTTTTTGCAGGTCTTTTTTTGATTTTGATTTTCATGTATGGTTATGTTCACACATTCTACTTCAATACAAGATTGGGAAAAAATAAATACATATTTCAACAGGTATGATTGCAAATTCAAAATTAAGATACTTTAAAAGAGTTTAAAAATCTCTCTATTGCAAAACCAAAAACTCCTTTTAAGGTTTCGTATCCAAAGGGAAAGAACGGCACACAATCACATTTTTACAGACGACGTATTTCTGTCGCCGCTATAACAGAAAATACTAAAAATTGGTTAATTATAATTAGATCACTGAAAAAGCCATAAAAAAAATTTAATACAATTTGTTTTATTTTATGCGCTTTGTACTACAACTTGGATTCGTTCTTCGACCGTGTACGAGGGGTTACTCTCTGGATTGTGCTAGAGAATATAATAAGTTCTGGGAAGCTTATAAACTTTGTTCGTCAGTTTCACGACAATATGAAATCAGCAGTTCGCCATGATAAACATCTCATTCCAATTTCTTGTCACATGAGGCGTAAAACAAGACTGCGTCTTGACATCGATTGTTTTTGCTCTTTACTTTGCTTTTTTGGTATTAAATACGACTTAGAGACCTGTAAAGTTAGAATAAAGATAAGGACAAGAACCAATATGAGCATAAATATCTCTCGCATATTGCAAGACATATGCATAATATAAATATAGAAACACAATTCTAACAAACTATATATATTTAAATATGTATATTTTGCACCATGATTAATCATCATGGATAATCTTAAATATAAAAGTTGTCTAGAGCATACTCTTAATCTAACGACTAATAAAATAGTTAAAGCACACAAGCCATATAGGATGCGAGAACACAAATTTTCGGTACACCGAAAGTGAGCTTCCCTGACTGTAAATGAACCATTTGCTTGAAACTTTTACTATAAAACTTGACTTGTATTTTGGCCGTGTACTTTTGTAACAGTACTTTGTTGTGAAATATTGGTGATATTTCAGAGATACCATGGACTTCGTAAATTTGAGCAAGAAAATCCATGTACAAAACCCATGAAACCGACTTCCATACCCAATATGCGCATAAGTGCAAAAAGTAAGAAACTTTTACTACTTATTCTTATACCGTTGGGAGAAAATAAGAAACATTTTATTCAGTTATCCAAATTATAAGTAGGTGAAACCAGAACAAATTTTTAATAGCATAATATGTGCGAAAAGTGAGCTATCGCAGCATTTAGTGAATACCGATGCCCATTATATACAAGCAGATGGATTTAGATATTTAATACTTTGTGTTCCCGCCAAAACCGCGGGACGGACGATGCCGAACCGATTTTAACGGGACGACACTAAAAAGTCGGCACATCACTAGGTCGCGCAGGACTAGACAGGACTTTCTGTGTGTCAGAAGTGTACTTTTGCGCATAAGAACGATTGCTTGTGTTTTTTTTTATGATATATGAGGGCAAACGAGCAGCCGGAGCCATTTTCATGACTACCGACGCCCACAAACAACCGCATAGAGCTATACAGATGCGCTGCCCTCCTTTCTACAGTGCTTGTGCTCATTAAACTAAAATAACTTTAAATTAACAATAGCTTAACTTTTAACTTCTGCTTTTCTATGTATGGCGTGTCGCGGGGTGTGTTTCTGGGCAAAGGTTAGTCAGCCTTAAGATTCCTATAAACCCTGAATTCCATTTAGTGATCTCAACCGGTATTCTCTCTCCTTTTCCCTTCATCTAAGCCCATCTAAGAGACGATCGCGACGCGGCGTCGTCACTATGATTAACGAGTTTTAATCCCTGTTTTACAAACGTTTGACGTGTTAAAACCCATGTTTCTTAGATAATCTGGGGGCACGGCAGTGCCCCCGCCAAGTCTAGCAAAGAAAGCGCTACGGTCGTACCATCCTTTTTTCGAAGCAACTTAGGCCAATTCCAATTCCTTATAACTTTGCTGTGATTAACACAGGAAGCCTTATAGCCTTCAGTAACTAAGCAGGCATAGTATAATCAGTATAATATATTTTCAATTTCATTCAATTTGAACCAGTAGATTATGAACTATAACTTGTCAAATTTTCTCGTTTTTGTCACTCATTGACTGACTGACTAACCGATCGTCGCGAATTTATGGCACTTCTATCAGATATAGACGCTTCAAATTTAGAAAACGATTGGTGTTTAGTAGCTATACCAAGGAAAAATAAAAATATTTTGTAATTTCGGTCCGCATGAATAATGTTTCCCATATAAATATATGAGATAACAAACTTACATTTGTAGTTAGATTGCAATAAATAATAGGTGTAGATAATACAAGGGATTCGTAAAAGATCTGTTCAGTTCAGGAAACTGAACAACTTTCATTTCATTACATAAGTAGAAATTGTATTTAAATTTTTAAGTCATAGAATGTCTTTTTTTTCTAGTTCGACAAAATTTAATTGGGAATGTTGTTCATGAAACTGAACGGCTTAAGAGCGTTTACGCCTTGCGCACGTGGTTTTATGTAATTCATGGGCAATTCAAACCCACACATACGGATCGCCGTGTGAGTAGCATATATATAATGTTAGTATATTCTATAGTCAAATTAACCCACTATGATCCACGTACTGAATTGATTTCGTTTGCGACCAGTGTTTTAGAGACGTTTTAAAAAATTTACAGAAAATTAATTACTATACAATAATCAAAACTTTAAATGCATGATTGTAAAGAATATGCTCTAGTTTATTGGTAAGCTATTATTATATTAAATTAAATAAGGTATATCGTCGAAATATACATTTAAAGTTTGACTAAATTTCACATTTTTTTAATTTTAATTTCTCATAGATAAGATACCAAAACCAATTTTTTTTTCTACTAACTATTCTCTCAAGGATCTTATCAAGTGGTTATTATTTTTTGTTAATTATATATTTCAGTACTTTTATGATATTTTGACCTTCGAAACTGACGCTAAAAGGGAAATTAACAAACCTCTAATAATAAGTAATCATGATAGAATACGTACATACTAAATTAACTGAAATATTTTTTATACTAACTATTTAGACAAGAAAATATCCTACAATCATTAGTACGTAACATACAATATAAGATAAGTGGTTCATGTTTTTAAGGTGTTTAAAAAGTGCTGTTTTCAAGGCAAATTGCGTTGGAAGGCGTAAACGCTCTTAAACGCCCTATCCCACTTCATATCCTACCCCCCCTCCCCTTTCGTTATCTCATATGCCTAGGTGCGATGGCCAAGTTGATATATTTATTTAAATTCTAAAAGATTTGTAATATTGATATGATAATAAGTTACGTAATAAGTTAAGACAGAAGGTAAGGGAGGACTTGTGGTATAGTGTATCAACATACAACTATTTACGATAGAAAATCTGATCTGCGAGACTGTTTTTTTATACAGAATGTTTTTCATGGTTATAGATTACGTACAACTAAAAGATTACACTATAAAACGTAGTAGTTGAAATACGATTTCTGTCACTGTATTTAAAAGAAATTGAGATTAAATTTGTGTTTGAATAAAATATATTTTGCATTACATTGTTTGAAGAAAAACTACAAAAAAATATTCTCCTTAAGTAATAAAATACATACAGTGTCATTTTAAAAACACCATCAAGCTCGCAGATATTGATAGTTAGCACCTTTTACAACAAAATTTGTTCTACGACTTTCATAGAATATAAATATGAATTAAATTTTTCGCCAGAGCGTTATAAGTTAGTCGCGTAAAAACATAATATAAGCCACAAACAACAAAACCGCAGCGCGCACGAGCCTTGCGTCGTGAAGTCCGGATCTTTACGAATGAAACGAAGACCTACAGGTCATGTCACCACAGTACATTAAAAATATACATTATATTTAAATATTTTTATGTTGTTGTTTATAATTTTAATTATCTGTATCTGAGAGGCGGCTGCTGTTTAAAAAATAGGCCGGTCAATAATAGATTAAGGCAACAGTTTTTTAATTGGTGCTCATATAAAAAGGGGGTCATATTTTTAGTTCTTTTCGATGGAACATAATATGCAAAACTTGTGGGGGAAAATAGAAATAAATGGTAGTTGAAATAAAAATTACCCTTCAATTTATTACTGTACCTAAATAACATGAAACAAGCCAACACAGCTTCATAATTAACAAAATTAAAACTAATGTTGAATGCCAATAGAATAATTCAATAACTTTCTAGGTATCTTTATCGACTTTTAGGCTTTTCATATTATTTATGGTTAAAAAAAACTATTAATTAAATAAGTACCTACCTACCTACAGTTGTTAAAAAATAAGCAACTGAAAAAGTCGAATTTAAAACTCATATTTTATTTTATTTTTCAAAATGTTTTGCGAATAAAATAATGTATATGTATATAATTTACGTGTATGTATAGTGTTATTAGTAATACGTTGACTTACTGATCTACATATTATTTTATACGCAAACCCGAAATCGGTGGACTATTTGGGGTAACAATATTTTTATTTTCAGAGTGTATTGAATATATTTGGGAAAGACAAGTATTTGAGAAAGCACATTCTAAAGAATGTAAGTATTTTTTTACAGAGGTAAAACGAGGAGTAGAGTAATTTTCATGACTATTGACGGCCATAAACATCCACGTAGAGATAAACTGATGCGTTGCCCTTCCATATACAGATGTGTTGTCCTCCTTCCTCTAGCACCTTCCGTAGATCATTTCATATCAATAGGAAATTTAGGCAACAAATCGTATAAAACAGAGCTCAAGTTAGGCATTACGGAGCTCGTATAAATGATTTTTTTTTTGTTTCATCGAAAAGTGCGCAAAAGATATAAACGCACTTTTCGATTCACTACCGTGTACCTTTACCGCTTATACCCTTGGATATTCTTTTCAAAGACTCAAAAGTCACCTTAGTCGTCACTGAAACACTAAGATTTTATTTATTTAAGTGTTATATGATTAAAAAATGCAACTAAGAGTATAAAAAAAACAAGGCGCTTATCAAATACGTATTCGTATTATGCAAACGTTACTATTTGCAGGTCAAGAATATAGAAGGCGAAAGGGCTTCAGTGTTTTAGGAGGAAATATCACTAACGATGGAGATTTTCCGCACATGGTAAGTTCAATACTCAAGTCTGTGTTGTATTTTTATAACATAGGGGTACTAACAAGCAATTTGAGTTATTCGGCGACTACTGACACTCATTTACGGTTTTGAATATACGTTGTCCTCATTTATTTTATTTTCCCCAATGGACCAATGGCTACTCTAAAATTTCACAAAACAAGATCGCAGAGTCTATACTTTAATTGCAGTATCATTAGAGAAAATCAATCAAGACGATTGCTTTTTGTGAAATATAACAATTAAAACGTTTTTAAAACGAAAAGATGCGTTGTGCACTCGTGTTTTAGAATAATCCTCTGCCTTGAATCTTACGGGTAGCAGAATAGCGGTGGTGGCAACGCGGGATCGTCAGGATCTTATGCGTTAAATCTAAAGTACCGGCCCTTGAAAACAGCGGCGCGGGGGCAGGCAACGGTGCGGCTCTGTCAGGATGGAAATCTGACCCTATTTTTTATGTTATAGGGGGGTAAACGATCAGTCGGGGTAATTTTCATGACTACCGACGCCCATAGACATCCGTATAAAAGCTATACAGATGCGCTGCCCTTTCTCTTCCCACCTCCATGGGCCACCGGCTCCTTACACATCGCACGAAACGCGACAACACAGCTGTTACTTTACGCCGCTCTCGTGTAAGCGAGATCCCCGGTCGTGGTGGCCCAATTTAGCTGCATGCAAGCATACAGTGTGGCACTACCTCTCTAAAGTCGTTTTCAACTCAGAAAGATTTAATCGGTATTACACTTACCAGCCACCCGGGCTCTTAAGTGACTTACGTAAATGTTTTCCACAACCTAAAAATAGATATGTTCTGCCTGCTAAGGTTGATTTGTCGTCTTTAATTGGGTTGTATTCAACTTTATCACATGATTGTCGTAAATATGCAATTTATTTTTAGGCTGCACTTGGTTGGAGGTCACTTAATAGGGTATCGAATATTGGTAGGAAATCGATAAATAAATGGGAATTTAAATGTGGAGGCACCATAATAAGTCCAAAGTATGTGATCACCGCTGCACATTGCACTTACGCTGCAGGTATGGCGTATCGAGAGCCTCAAATTGTACGAATAGGTGTAGCAAATTTAGTGGTAAGTATTTCACAAACCATGATATTTAAATTTTCAGTAAATCCAATAGACTGGGTCTGTTTGAATGGACTGGTGTTGGTGGAATTTCGTGGTGTCTATTGGCAAAAGAATTCGGAATACTCACGTATCTAATACCACTCACTAATAATCACGTAACAGCCAAAACCAGTGGAAGTGGTGTATTTCATATTATATACAGGAAAATAATTATTTTTAGAGTGCAATTTTTTATTTATATAGATACATATATATTTGAATACATGTCAAAATAATAAAATATATATATAGGTATATATTTTTTATAGCATAACGGGGCAAACGAATAGTTGGAGCCTTTTCATTGTTACCTAAGCCCCTGGACAGACGCATGATTGATTTACAGATTCATTGCCCTCTTTTCCTCCTTCCCCTTCAATGGGCCACAGCATAGCTGTCACTTTATGACGGTCTTATCTGCGAGTGGTACATCCCCGGTCGTGCTAAAAAGATAGATTTTAGTGACATATATCTTTATCAAAGGATTCTTTCAATACTTAACAGTAGTTTTGTTTACTTCTTTGCATATATGCGATTTTTTTATGGTATAGGGGGCCAAACGAGGAGTAGGAGCCAATTTCATGACTACCGACGACCATAGAAATCCGCATAGAGATAAAATGCGTTGCCCTTCTTCCTCCTCCCACCTCCATGGGCCACCGGGTACTTGCACACCGCACGAAATGCGACAGCACATCTGACACTTTACGCCGATAAGTGAGAGGTACCTCCCCGGTCGTGGCGGCCCAATTCGGCCACATGCTAGCATGCAGCGTGGCATTACCTCTACTAATAATTGAGAAATTTAAATTTAAAAGAAGTACATATGTTTTTATTTTTTTAAACACAAATTGAAAAACAAACGCAGCCCAGCAGAGTAAATAATCCTAAAGATATAAAAATTCATAAAATAACCAAGCATCCAGAATATAAAGCTCCTCACAAATACTTTGACATCGCCTTACTAGAGTTACAAGCTGAAATTACATTCGGAAAAAATATTCAACCCGCTTGTCTATGGAACGAATATAGTACAAGAAAACTCGGAAAAATGTCCGTAGCGTCTGGATGGGGTCTCATTGGTAAATCCATTTTCATTTAAAGTATTTATACATTTTTGTTTATTATTTATACATTGTGTCATGATCCATGAAATAAATATTAGTAGACTCAATAAAAAAATTAAAAAAGGTGGTATAAATTTTATTTGGTACGAGGATTCTTTTCTATTGCATTGTAGCCATTTGGCAATTTAGCGTCAACAAGACGAGAGACAGAGAAAGAGAAATGGGAGAGACGAACGTAAAAAAAGATAATCGATGTCTCACTTAAATATTTTTAATATTTTTAATATTTTTAATGAAAGCAAAATACATAAAGTTAAGAATAACAGAATAGAATAAAATATAACTTTTAATACCGAATATCAATATTATATATTGTTATTTATTTTTATCAACGTTGTCTTGTCGACCAAAGAAATTCTATGTTTTCAGTCTTTTCCGCCGAAGTCAGACAGGCATGATAGATAATTTTATTAACAATCTTTTTATTGCATTATTTTATTTGTATCTATACACAGCATTATTTTTCAGATAAAAAGAAACAATCTGATGATTTACGTGCCGTTGATTTGGAATTAATTGATGAAAGTTTATGTGATAAGTTTCTTGTGTTACTACGTAACCGAAATTGGTCAGGGTTACAAAATCATCAGCTTTGTGCTGGGATATTAAATGGAGGTCATGATACTTGTAAAGTGAGATTTTTTTTTATTTATTTTTTGAATATGCAATTACACGTTACATATTTGTTTGATTGTACAAACGCAACAAAAACAGTTCCGTCGTGCCGATTTTCTGGCATCCAAATCATTTTATTGGTCTCATAGGTCGTATGACGCATAATTTCTTTTTAAACGACTACAAAAATTTTATTATTTTCACTATATATTTTACACATTGAATATGTTTCATCAATGAACAATATGTCACATGTTTCGACATGTTACAAACGACTTGTTACAAATTATGAGGTGTACTTATGTCCATTGAAAACTACAAAAAGGAATAGAAATGGTTTTTTTTAATTCTTTTTGTTTTTTTTTTGTTTTATGCTACATATGGTTTATATATAGCGTGTAAGTGAAAGCTTTTTTGAACAATAGTTTGTTGAGAGGTAAATTTTAACTGCTGCTCCTACCGAAACTTACTTAAATTAGAATCTTTACAATTTTTTTTGTATCTATTTTTTTGATACTACTTTACCAGTTACAAATTTTATTATTGCTAATTATTATTGATCCTCTTTACCTTCCCAAACAACGATCAACAAAAATAAAATTGTTTTTTAATTACAGGGTGACTCTGGTGGACCATTACAAGTTAAAATTAAATTACCTGCACTTCAGGGAAAAATGTATTACCTTGTCGGTGTGACGTCGTTTGGATATAGTTGCGGGCGTGCAAGCTCTCCTGGTGTATATACAAGAATTTTCAATTGCATAGAATGGATAGAAAGTATTGTTTGGAAAGATGAAAATGAAACATTTTTTAATCCTATGAGACGATAGTGAAATAAAATGTTTATCTTCTGTATTGAGAACCATTGCGAGACTTAGGCCTCTCCTAGAGAATACAATAAGTCCAAGTCAAAATCCGCTTGCATCCAGCGCCTCCAGTCCGTCTAATGAGACGCATCACTAGTCCGTCTAATGAGACGCATTGTAAAGTAAAAAATTCAATTAATTTGTCAACAAAAATAATATTAAACATTTCAAACATTTATTTATTTAATGATTCATATACACAGTAATCATAATAAACACAAATGACATAATAAAACTATAAGTACAACAGCAATATAATTTGAAATTTATTCTCACTCAACTCTGCTGGAACCACATAAGATTTGCAAATGGGAATGTCAAATTCGTTCTAGTTATCGACAAAGATTCCATTATTATGCTTTATGATAATTTGATGATCAGGCTGACGCAGTGGTACAGGGCTCGGATAAGTAGAGGGTTACGGGTTCAAATCCTGCCTTGTTCATTGATGTTTTTCTATGTATTGTAAGTATTTCTATAATACATTGTAAATATAAAAAAAAAATAATTACAAAACATTAAATATATTCAGTTGTCTAGTACCCATAACACAAGTCCTTACGGTACTTAGAATTGTTATTTATTATACTTTGATTATCAATTATAAATAAATGTAAAAGAGGCACACCGTTATGAATTAATTTACGCTTTTATAGGTTTAAAGAGTTGAGTTATTTGCCCTTAATGTCTCTAGGTTTTAGGTTTATAAGTCAATCATTAATTATAATTTGCCCAATTTAACTAGCATCAATGCTGTTCAAAACCTAACAATATTTTTGCTTTTTTTGTATAGGAGGGCAAACGAGCAGTCGGAGCCATTAGCATGACTACCGACGCCCATAGACAAAGACAAAGGTTATATAGATTCGCAGCCCTCCTTTCTCCTCCCACCTCCATAGGTTACCGGCTACTTACACACCGCACAAAACATGACAGCACAAATGTTACTTTACGCTAGTCTCGTGTAAGCGAGAGGTATCTTCCCCGGTTGTGGCGGCCTGATTCGGCTGCTTGCATGCTGTGGCACTACCATTTACTTGGCTAAAATATGTTTGTGCTATTTAATTAAAAGAATATTTTAGACATATTTTGTAATGTTTATTTATATAGGTATTTATTTATGAATTACTATGTCATATCAACAATATAAACACTCTCAAATATAAATTTTCTTTGGTATCGGATTTATAATATGTACATGAATTGCAAAATTTGACATTTTCATATTGTTTGCACATCTTAAATAATGGTACGTAATCAACATCGTTCACATAAAGCAGCAATAAGATAGGTCCCAAATGAGATCCCGGAGGTACACCCGAAGTTGCCACACAATTTTAAAGTTACCATTGTCCACCGATTTTGGTCCATGTTTCTATGAGAATTTGGCATTTCCCCTTTGCAACATCTACTGTTTTTAAAAATCTGTAATAGGGGGTTCTACCCAATCTACGGTGGACGACGTTTTGGATGTTGTCAGTTGATCCCACCAGCGGCTTATGGGCATTCAATTGATTCGTGGTTATTAGAACAGTTTTGAGGGACACGGTGTCTTGGCGGGCAGCGTTCTTATACAATGGTATTGTATTGGTAAGTGGACATTATAGAGGTCCCATAATATAATCAATAAAATGTACAAATGTCACTGAGACATTAGTCCCTTGACGTAGTTAACGCTAACGCGTCACCGCTAAAATACGAAGAAACATACATAAATACATAAAACGCTTCCGAATAATTGGTGTCAACATATTGAGTTACGTCCAGTTCAGCGGTCATTTGGAAGCGAGGCCTAAATTAGCCTCCAAAAAGCATGGTGTGTTCAGCAGAATGAGGCAATATTTTATACCAGCGCGGCGCTTGTGCTGCAATTATACAAAGCGCAGATGGAAGGGTATATGGAGTACCTCTCTCACCTTTGGGCCGGAGCCCCCGCTGTATGAACACTCCATTTGACCGCATCCAGAGTCCAGTCACCAAATCTAGTCCACAGAGCGACTCGAATCGTTGACGACCAGTTTATTACCAAACGGCTTGAATGTCTGACATTACGGCTAGAAATTGTCTCGGTCTGCATCTACCATATCTACAGTAAAAGAGTTTTGAGGAGTTGTTTGAATATAATACCTGCAGTGGAATTCCACTCTATATCTCCTGCTCTACATATAGCTCCGCCACACAGCTCCTCGAAGTCCCAAAGTCCACAACTTTTAGGCGAAACTTGTTATGGCGCACAACATTATTGTGGAACCTGCTACCACAGTCATTATTTCCAATCCGATACGACTTAGGAATTTTTAAGAAAATAGCCTACTCTTGTTTGAAAGGCCGTTTTGCAGATGTCTATGGGCGGATATTGTCAAATAATTTGTCCTTTATCCTATTAAAAAAGAATAGAATATAGAATAGAATATCTTTATACCAAAAGCAAGACAACATTACACAAAATATATTGTATCGAACACATTTAAACATTGTTAAAATCTTTTTATCTGGATACACAAAAAAATGCACTTATTTGTAAAACTGTCTGACTAAGCAGCTTGAAAGATTTTAGTATTAGATTCGGATATGATAGATATTTTAAAATAAGAAGATTTTTTACATATACTATGTGTGAAATTTTTTTTTGTTGCGATTAAATAATTATAATACTGGTTAGATGGATGGATTTCTACGAAATTTGCAGATATGGATACTGTCATTTATTGACACTCTACATAATTATTAAGTCGCGGTGTACACATTCTCGAAAGTGCAGAAGTGTTCTCAGAAGAGGGGTTCTCCCCTGTGTATAAATTGAATCATCCAATCCTAAATCATCATCATTGTTAACAGCGTCAGACCTCTGTCTACTATTGCATTTCTAAGATCTTTCTGTAAAAACAGCCGATCCTTCCTCTTTACGAATAACTCAACGACTGAGCGTTCGTTCACTAAGGAACAGTTAAGACAGCCGATCCTAACGCCAATTCAGCCAAACCTTCTTTTTGCGGGATATTTTGCTTAACTGATCTCTAATAACAGGGAAGACAGCCATTACAGTATTGCTCGCATCAATCTGGATGTGCTAATGAACGGAAATTTTAAGTCTATAGTGAATGTCCTCATTCTAGCAAAACCTTCATTCTAGAACCGAATCTGCGAACTTGAACTATCTTTTTTCCTGAGTCATCTAGCCGCTGTGACTTTAACGAACTTCCACTTTGGCTAAATGACCAAAAAGATAAATAAAGTTTATACCATTTTTTCAAGCAGGGGAATCACAACATTCCAAGAATCTATGAGTCTCAGCAGTTCCTACTATTTTATAAAAGCTTTCCTATTTAATATTATTCAGGGATGTGTGTTTGTCGAACTTTCTTTTGGTGATATTGATCAATGTGTTAAAAATGATCTCAAAAGTTAGACAAATATATATTTAAAAATAAATAGTACGTAAAAATGTCTTATTAAATTTTTTTCAAAATCGATGATTGAAAGATTAAAAATATTTTTGGCGACATGAAAAAAATTAAAATATTGAAGCTCCAACATATTCTTGTATCGAGTGTACCCTCTAGCTTTTCTAGTTATTTTACTTTAAAAACAATTAAAAGTTAAATATTTAAAGATGTTTTTATGTTGAGAACTAAAATTTATTTTGAGTTTGTAAGCTTACCTAAATACATCTATATAGTTATTTATACTTTTCCGAATTCAAGCAAATATGGCAATAATATATAGTAGGTACCTAAATCCACTGCCGATTACATTGAGATTGATGGATCGTTCTCTTGCATAAACTGATATTTACAATAAGTCGTCTGAAACAAACCTAAATAGAGTTGGCAAAATTTCGTTTTATTTATTCATACATTACACACATAATATTATACATATACACCAATTTATCTGCGTAAAAGTTAGGTAATATAAAAAATTTAATGTGTTAATAATATTATGTTACTAAATTGTTTTAATCCCGTAGTAATTTTGTATAAATACTAAAATAAAGAAAATAGACCAGTTAACATAATTCCAATAAATTTATTGAAAATTAGTTTAGTTCTACTAGTACTTCTTTCTAATAATAATTCTACTAATCCTACTTAATATTATAAATGCGAAAGTTTGTAGGTCTGTTTGTTTGTTACTCTTTCACGAAAAAACTGCCAAACCGATTTTCACATATTTGGCACACACATAGAGGGTAACTTGTATAGGATAGTTTTTATTCCAAAAAAATGGGATGCCATGGGATGATTTTATATTTTAATCTATACATTTCCACGGGATCGAAATTTACGCTGGTGAAACCGTAGGGTGCAGCTAATAGTACATAATATAACCAATAACCGTCTAACATTTGAATGTAATCTGCGTAATCCATTGATGGTAAATAAATATATATTTTAATATTATTTGAGCGTTTGTTATCTTTGACGATATTTATTTAGACTAGAGATTCTAGTCTTGATTAAGATCGATAGGTCTAAAGCGATGGATTACTAAGATCTATTGTATTGTGTACAGTCCATAATATTATTTAACACCCATTCGATTAATGTCCGTTTGATTTTTCGGGGACTTCCAAATGTCAAAACTTTCAAGCGTGGCGCGTAAAACTCTAGGATTAAAAAATCTGACGTAATTCAATACCTTCCTTTATCAAAAATTTCAAATAGATTTATTTCTATCTATCGAAAAAAAATTGTTTTTTTTTTAATTGCATTTATAGTAGTTTTTATGACTAATAATTCTGTGCCAGCCCTATACGACGGTAATTAACCTCTCAACCGGTTTGATATTTTTTGTCTTCTGATTCGGCATGGATATAACAATCACAACTTGCTCAGACTTGGCATAGTACGCCATCAATATAAAAGTCATTAATGAATAAAAATTCAATTTTTAAATGTAGAAAATAAAACGTTCTCTAGTTGTGTATTAGTACTAAAGTTTAGTGATTGAAAAGACTGAAAATGTATACATTAATAAGACTCACATTAACTGCAATACTTGGTAAATATTATTATCTTTATAGTAATACATTACGGTGTATTCCAACAGACCCTTCCTTATCCTATACAAAAATTATGACCACCTCGCGAAAAATATGAGATATATTTTTCGCGAGGTGGTCATAATTTTTGGTCTTAAGTGATTTCCAACTTAAATACACCTCGTCTCTTTTAAGATAAATATTTGCTATAATGTTCTAACGAATCGTTTAATAAAAACTCAAATAATGAAAAATACTGAATAAAATAGTGATATAGTGATATACAAATAAATTCTAATAATGTCGAACGCGATAATGTCAATATATTTTGAAATTTCCTTAATTTCTACCAGAAAATGATAGTTGTACCTACCTACTGAGTTGTAAGTGAATAGACAATACAAAACTTTGGTTTTATATTATATATTAGTTTTATATTAGAATGCACTATTAGATACAGAATATATTAGAAATTTTTTTGAAAGCTATAAAAATAAACACTACTGTAAAAACGCAAGTAATACTTGTCTGACATAATGAAATATTACTACAATTTAATGAAATACATTTTTTTTCGTCACTACATAGTATAAAACAAAGTCGCTTTTAGCCGTCTGTGTATCTGTATACTTAGATCTTTAAAATTATTCATCAGATTTTGATAGGGTTTTATTTAATAGATATAGTGAATCAAGAGGAAGGATTATTGTGTATAATAACTCCATTTTTGAAGTCCGGTAGGTATCCACGCGGGCGAAGCTGCGGGAGGAAGCGTAGTTTACTAGTAAATAACCATTTTTATAAAATTTAATTTTAGGTGATGCGATAATCGTGCTTTTTTACAAATAAAATAAAATTAAAGTCAAAATGTATAAAAGGAGTATGGCCAACTTGTTTCAAGTTCAATGTCATGGATGCAATGTTTCGGTTGACGACGTTCGTTTGACTGCTGACGCAGGCCGTACGTTTCATCGTAATGTAAGATCCGGTAGCAAAGTTTAAAGTATCCTAGAAAAAAGGATATCATTTCTTACGAATATATGATATAAATAATAATTAGACCTTAGCGACAGCAAATATTATTCTGAAATGGACCGCAGAGGAACATTCCTTACATGATATTTTTTTTAGTTCTGAGTATGTCTTGTTTTAGGTGTAATCTATGACATGAAATTTTGTTCGCTATAAAATATGTCTGTTCTATGAGCCTGAGAATTTACATAAACTGCGATATATGGAAATAACCAGGACTGGACAGGAACCGTCTGACCTAGATATTATAAAATCTCCAAAATTAAGAGGACGAATTTTCGTTCAGTTAAATTTTAACCTTCAAAATATATTAAGGACAATAGTTTATGTCCCCAGTTTCCTGTTTTCAAAGAATCTTACTTTTGTAAATACCCTATTTATGATGCTTGTGCACTAGTCATATCAAAATCTTCAAATTAACACCAACCCTATTTTTTATTTAAATAAACTATCAAGGATTCATTAATATTCTCTAAAAATAATAAAAAATCTCTGTGATCAAATTTATTGTTATGTTATTCAATTATTTGTTCATTTTTAATTTGTTTTCAGTATTGCAATGGTTCGGGAACACATTAAGAATAAAAAGAGTACGTATAATTATTTGTATAATTATATTGTCCGATTATATTTTTTGCTAATAATGCAATAGCGTATAATGAAAATAAAAAAATTGTTACTTTTCAAGTTGCTTGCTGACAAAAATACAAAATTAAATAAATAATTAAAATTAATAAAAATGCATTATTTCGGAAAAGAGCAATTACTTTCAAAACTACCTTTACTTAACCGGTTTTAGTAAAGTTACATTGCCACCCACGCAAGCATCTCGGCAAGTCCGGTTCCACAGAAGGGACTGGACTTCTTCCCAGGAAACAGCAAAACCCTCTATATATGGGCATGAACACAAAACTGCGGTGCGACGTCGCATCGCAGTTTTGTGTTCAAGCCCTTACTCAACTAGATTCAATCTACAATTATAATTATTAGAAATGTATTTTCAGCAAGATCAAATCTGGGAATGGTCACCGGAAACCGAAGTAAAGGTAAAATGATCTCATTAATTATCATTATCACAAATAAATCCCACCACCACTTCATGGTTACATTATGTTAGATCTTTAAGTCTTTGCATTAAAAGTATTGATGTATTAAATTATACTAGTTGACCCAACAGCCATTGTCTTATCAAAATATGTTGTCAAGGTAACGTGTAATATTATGTAGCTGAATTGTCATCCGTTATTTAGTCCTAAAATAGTGTATTTCAAGTAGAGGTACCGACTGCAGCATTATATATATAGATAAATTATAACCATTATGTTACCGAGGGCTAATCTATATAAAAAAAGTTTCATCAAAATCCGCCCTGTAGTTTTGGCGCGAAAGCCGCACAAGACACAGTCAGAATGACGTCTTCTACAGTTTTATTATATGTAAACAATATTATTGTATATTTTCTACCTGGTTGTCTGCAAGAGACCACTACCAGCGGTAAGACTGTAATTTTTGTGCATCACTAGCATTAAGTTGGCTTTTTTGTTTTTATTTTGGTACAAAATAAAGATATTTTTTTTAATTTTTTTTTTAAGGACAATGAAACTAATCTAGTAGCTGCAACAACTACAACTACCATTCAGCCTATTCCAGAAGATAACCCATGTACAAGAACTGCTCCAGAGCGTCCCATTTTCAAGCAGCCCGGACGCAGAATTAGTGACGCAAGTTTGTATATTATATTCGATATAAAAAATACAACCTTATTTTTACAGTATAACCAACGAGTATAATTTAGTAAGAGGTAGTGCCACACTGCGTGCTTGCATGCAGCCGAATTGGGCCGGCACGACCGGGGAGGTACCTCTCGCTTACACGAGACCAGCGTGAAGTGACAGCTGTGCTGTCGCGTTTCGTGCGGTGTGTAAGTAGGTACCCGGTGGCCCATGGAGGTGGGAGGAGAAAGGGGGGCAGCACATCTGTGTAGTCTCTATGCAGATGTTTATGGGCGTCGGTAGTCATGAAAATGGCTACAACTGCTCGTTTGCCCCCTTATACCATAAAAAAAAGGAACAATCGGAATCATTGATGACTCCCCACGTCCATAAACATACGCGTAAATGTTATGCATCTGCCTAATGCAAGCACCACGCAGTGTTTCGCTATTTCCGCCGTCGAGTCATATCAGCTGGACAAAATTCGACGGTGTAGTTATCATTTAACCTCAGTGACCACCCCAACCAATGAGCAACGACAATAGACTTTGCTCAGACTACAACTACAGGGCAAAATACCAGGCCGCAGAGCACCAGGTCGTCGCATATTATTTGCTAAAAAATCTGCCCGATTGGTTTCACACAAACTCAATTACCTTCTTTCGTGCTGCAACATCAAGAATCCAAGTGGCTATAATGATCACCAACCTCTGACAGGAGATAGTATCCACAAGAAGAAGACTACGACGACGAAGAATCGGGCCGAGTCAACTGTATTACAGCCAATGGTTCCTACAAAAGTTTTAAAGGTTAAACAAATAACACACAAAAGGACATTTCAGGTAGCGTACGGTACTATCCTAAAGCAAGGTTTATTTAGTAATCTGTTGTTTGTAATCTTAAAGAAAATAAAAAAAAATATGTACATTTTTTTAAGATATACGTTTAATGTGTTTGCAGAATGTTTGGAGTATGTTTGGGAAGCTAAAATGCGAGCGGATTCTATAAAACAAGCGGATGATTGTAAGTATAAATGATTAGTAATTTGTATCTAAAGTATGTAGTCATCCTTTGACTTTTGTATTCGTCTTTTATTATTTTAACGTGTAATTGCTTCGTAATCTCACCAAATGTCTCCAATGGAAGATCAGTGCTGATTTAAAATCACAAACGCTGAGTTGAGACCAATTTGTGACACCTTTTATAAACAAATATTACTTGTAAGCTAGTTATAATGTGGGTAATGTTTGATATATCACAAATAAATGAATCTTTCTTTCATTCATATTTATATTCGGCATGTGGTCTGTCGATAAGGTCAATATTGGTCGATATTTCTAGGCGCGATCAAAACGTTCCTCGGCTGTACCTTACGAGCTAGTATGAAGTATAGTATGTAGGAGACATTTGGTATAGTATTAGGGGTAAATAAAAGAATATTTAAAAAACAAAAGAATATTATTATTTGTTTAATATTAATTCAGATTTAACACGTCAGTTCAGAGTAGGCAGAGAGGATCGAGTGCCACATATACTAAAAACATAGACCGATTCGTTATTTTTAAAATTACAGGTCGCAAATATCGATTGGAGCATCCTAGCAAACTTCCATTAACGCGAACGTTGGTGGTTGGCGGAAGAAGCACTGTGCCAGGGGAATTTCCGCACATGGTAATTAAATTACTTTTATTTTTCATCGTAAGAAGTAATGACATTTTGTGTTGTAGCCGATTTCCCACCCAGGACTAGTGAAAAAGATTTGTGTGTATTTTTTTTTTGGTAATTGTATGGAGGCAAACAGTCGGATTCATTTTTATTACTACCGCACCAAAATCATTCGCATAAAGGCTGTGCAGATGCGCTGCCCTCCTTTCTCCTCCCAACTCCATGGACCACCTGTTACTTACACACCGCACGAAACGCGACAGCACAGCTGTCACTTTACGCCATTATGATGTCAGTGAGAGGTACTTCCCTAGCTGCACTTGTGCGCTATTATATGTCCCGCGCATATGGCTCGTCTATATAAGACGACCGTCGTTGCTGAAATCGGCTAGGACCTTACAGATTGCGGATTCTTTAATCAAAATTGTGTCGAACTTTATAGGGCGCTGTAGGATGGAAAGCAATCAATGGTACTTGGATATTCAAATGTGGATGCTCACTCATTAGTTCGAAATATTTGCTCACGGCAGCGCATTGCTCGCGATCTCCACCAGATGAAAATATTGTAAGCCAAGACCCGGAAATCGTAAGAATAGGTGACAAGAGTATTATAGATATGGTAAGTGTAAAATAATCGTATATATAAAACTCGATTTGAAGTTTAAATTTGTATGTTTTTTTTTTTGTAAAAACTTTAAAATGCAAACATTTTTTTATGGTATATGGGAGGAAACGAGCAGTCGGAGCCATTTTCATAACTACCGACGCCCATAGACATCCGCATAGACGCTATACAAATACGCTGCCCTTCTTTCTCCTCCCAACTCCATGAGCCAAATATGTTGCAAATATGCGAATTCTTTTTATTTTCATTTCAGATATTATGATATCAGAACAAGTAAATTTTTAATACACAAACTAGTAAAAATATTTAGATAATACTTAGAGCTGTGAATTAACTAGTTTGCTGTCACAGTAATAGTAAACGATGAAACTGGCACTTATCTTATAAAATTATCTTATCTTATAAAATATAATTAATTACTTTTTCGTTGCAGCTTCCTAACGGTCAAAAACCTGTGGATAAGAAGATTTCTAAAGTGATAACTCACCCACAGTATGCGTCACCCCAGAAATATTATGATATAGCACTTATTGAATTAGTTGACGATATAATTTTCACCACATATTTGATGCCCGCATGCCTGTGGACCAATCCAGATACGAGTGGTGTTGATGAGGCCACATTGACTGGTTGGGGAATTATTGACACCAGTGAGTTATTTCTAACCAATACTTTTATGTTATGACTCCCTAGTCCTCATCTCTGGTCTTAATCTGAGTTTGTTTGTTAGTCTGTGTCATGATAAATAATTATTGAAAATGAATATGTTTTTATTTAAAATAGAAGTAATAGATTATCTTTGTCAATTATTTCTGAATTAATCCTAGCCCTAACCATAGAAAAACATGTAAAACAAATTTAGCATTAACATCATCTCCTGTTTTTCAAATAAGATAAATTTAACCGTCCTTATCGTCAATGAAATTTATAGTACATTTTCCAATCTCACAGTTGGTCTTTAAGATTTAGTAAGTCCTGCGATGTTTTTTACATCTACTTCTTATTTTCCAGCTAATAAGACAACCTCTCCAGAACTACAAGCAGCAGTCTTAGATGTTCTAGATTCTAGCTTATGCGATGACTTATTGAAACCATTTTGTAACCGACTGTGGTGTGGCATGCAGCCCAATCAAATATGTGCTGGAAAGTTGGCTGGAGGAGTTGACGCTTGTCAAGTGAGTATGCATTTCAATCCTGAGAAACTGTTTAATTGCAATTATTGAATACTTTTCAATTTACGGACCGATTTACCACGATTTTTTTAATTTACAGGGTGATTCCGGTGGTCCTTTACAAGTGAAAATACCGCTCCCGGCATCAACGAATCAGTCCATGCACTATGTTATCGGTGTTACGTCTTTTGGCATTGGCTGCGCCAGAAAAGACTTGCCAGGGGTTTATACTAGAGTATCCAGCTTCGTAGATTGGATTGAAAGTATTGTTTGGGCAAATGAATTATAAAATGAAAAAATTAAAAAAAAAAACTTGATTTATTGTTAATGATTTAAACGTTTATATTTAAGAATTGACCCACATCTTCATTTCTTACAGAGTAGAGAAAACAACCTAATACTATACATAACTTTACCGATATACGTATCATAGGTACAGATTTATCTCGCTTTTTCTGCATTATTTACCCTTTTAATACCTGTAGGGTTTTACCCTAGATAATTTTCTCGAAGGGATAATTGCCTCAGTTTCAAATGCGCTATGTTAGGCTCGGGGATAGTGTTAGTTTTTGATCACAATCAAAATTATACCCCACGCCGGATTAAGTACCGCTAAAGCCATTAGAGTAGACCCATGGTTTTGTACTTGGGAGCAAAAATTGTCCCCGTTGACTATGAAGAGCAGTTATAATTCTGCGTTCTTCTGCAAGACATTAGATTGTTATCTCTGTTAAATATTTTTATTTTTATATATTACGATTTCAGTAAAATGTTTAATACTTTGCATGCGTTTGGGTCTACATTGCACTGTCCAATACGTTTTAATGTTTTTTTTTTGGTAAATAAAGAGGGCAACTATCCGTATCAAAAAGGTTAGTTGCCCCATTTTTTTTCGGGATATACAGGGTTAAATGTAATTAACGCAAGACTTCTTGCAGGTAGTATGTCTACATAAATATCAACAACATTAATTGTTCTACGACTTTTAAAAATTAATAGTTTTTAAAATTTTAATATTCCCATATAAAATTAATATATTGCCTCTGAACTATCTTTTAGTCTTACAAGACACAGAGTAATAAATAATGCAAACATTTTTTGTTTTTATTTTTTTTGTGCTATTTATCTAGATTCGTAAAGTCGTAGAACAAATGTTGTTGGTATTGATGTAGATATGCTGCCTGCAAGAAGTCTTTCGTTAATTACATTTAACCCTGTATAGTTCGGATCGAAGGATATATAGTTAACATAAATACAAATATTATATTTATAGCTTACATGTACACATAATATTATAATTTAATACCTTAAAAATACAATATTATTTTTAAATATCAATCTCAGTTAATTAATGCAATGGATGCTATTCACTAACATCCATTGAATTAATTAACTGTTAATTGTCGTATTGTTCTATCTTTGAAATAAATAATAATATTCCTTTAATATTATGGGTACCTAATTACTAGGTATTTTGAATCTTACATAATATGTTTCTTGTGATTTTATAATTATAATTTATTTTTAATCATTACTTTCTAAAGTATTGAATAAAATATTAAAACAGATGGAAATAAATTAATACAAGCTTATTTCTTTCTTTGAAAAAAAAATAGACAGGCTAGATGCCTGTCTATTTTTTTTTTCACGAGAAGTAGGAGCATTTTTACCGTTAGGCTACTATCCGCCATAGTAGGCAACTATCGCCTTCTTTAGAGGTCAAACATAACAGGATTCACTCAAAATTAATAACGTTTATATTTAAAAAATAGGCAACAATGAAAGATTAATAAACAGTCTTTAGGAATATACTCACATTACGGAATAAAAAATTACGTATTCCCCATTTTTAATAAAAGAGCCTTTTTTAAAAATGGGGAAACCATCCGGCTTTTATCCTACGCTGGCTGTGGAGATTATTAGCATCACTTGATACCAGCACGTGATTAGTCCGACATTGATAATTATATTTAGTATTATATAATGATATGTTAACCTATATTTCATCATCATCATCATCATCCGCTGGAAAACATATCTGACAGGCCAAAAGTTTGCAACGGGGATTTTCTCGTTTCTATTAACCATATTCTTATCTATTATAGTATATAATTTTTCTAGAGAATAGGTTACAGTATTTTTTTTAATCGGAGCAGTAAAGTTTGAAAAAAAAACTTGTTCAACCAAACAAACTCTTCTGCTTTTTTAAAAATCTATGTAGGTATAATATTTAGAAGTTTTAAATCCATATATTATTATGAAATCCATATATTATTATGGATTTCAAAGGTTTAAAACTTCCTTTTGCACAAGTGGCAAACGAAATCTGCTCATATGATAGTAAGTGATGATCTTGAAATTTCGGTTCACCCTAGGTTTAGGTTAAATCAAACCTTTTTGAGAGAGAAAATTAATATGCTTGCACCGATTGAATGCCGAAGCAATGCAGCAGCAAACCAAAGCCGTCGACATGGATTAGGAAGAGGTAGTACCATGCATGGTACATGACACTACATCCTCCTATGCAACGGAATTGGGCCGGCACGACCGGAGAAGTACCTCTCGCTCACTTGATACCGGCGTAAAGTGACAGCGTCGCTGTCGCGTTTCGTGCGGTTTGTGAGTAGCCGGTGGCCCATTGGGGAGGGGGGTGATAGGAGGGTAACTCATCTGCGTAACAATCATGCGAATGTCCATGAGCGTCGGTAGTCATCAAAAGGCTCCGATTTCTCGTTTGCCCCCTAACGTTATAAAAATAAATAAAAAATAAATAATGACGTGGTCATAATCCAATTACAACAATAAACCGACGCCATATAACGTGTTGTTTGTACTTACACACTAATGCTTTTTTAGAGGTTGTGGTTTACCATTCTAATTTTTAAGACCTTGAGTCTGACGTTATAATAAATTGATGGGTCATCATGTCTCTTGACGTATCATTCCTAAGGTCTAACATATGTAATGGTTAAAGTAAGGAAATATTTTAACATGATCTTATAAAATTGTTTTTAAAAATATATGAAATAAATAGAGTGAGTGGCTTGGGTGGTTGGGTGGTTGGTAAACCAAGTTGGTAAAGCTTTGCGGTGAGGTTACCGCCCACAATTGTTATGCAGATTTGTAGTCCTGTGACGAACGGGCCACCGGAGATTCAACTGCACGAATGCTTATTGCTTAGCTGTCTCTTTGCGTATGTTTCATGTAAACGAGAAGTACTTCTTTTACTTTTTGGTTATTGTTTCTGAGTGCACAGCCAGCCTTAAGAATATCAGCAGTCGGGGCCATTTTCGTGACTACCGACGCCCACAGACATCCACAAAGAGAGGTATAATATGCGCTGCCCTCCTTTCTCCTCCCACATCCATGGGCCACCGGCTACTTACACACCGGACGAAATGCGATGGCACAGCTGTCACTTTACGCCAGTCTCGTGTAAGCGTGAGGTACCTCCTAGGTCGTGCCGCCCCAATTCGGCTGCATACAAGCATGGAGTGTGGCACTACCTCTTACAAAAACTTACTGCATGAAAAAAGAAAAATAGAAGGTTTGTCATGTTTATGAGAGCAGGGGAATCCCAAAACCGCAAGACTTTTTGGTCTGTCTGTCTGTCTGTCAGGGTTGCCACCTATTAGTAGACGAAATGTAATAAAGGATATATATTTATGTATGTATTGAAGAAACCTACATTAGTGTAAGTCAACGGTGCATTGGGTGACCACAAGGTAAAGACGAAGAAGAAGTTACCCTGATGGTTTGAGTATGTATGAGTGACATGAAGCTACAATAAAAAATTGACCAATTTTGGCATAAATTGCGTAGCTTCTAATAGTTAATAAATCTTGAATGATTAAAACCTTGGTCCGTAGATTATTTTTCTATAAAAATACTAGCTGAGCTCCGCAGTTTCATCCGCGGAAGTTTTGATTACGTGGAAATACGATATGAGTAATAGATATTGGCCAATTCTAAGACTTACCTGATATGCACACTAAATTTAAATGAGAATCGGTAGAGCCGTATCGGAGGAATATGGTAGATAACATTGTGACACTAGAATTTTATATATATGCACCGTTTTTACAATAAAGGTATGAGGCCGGATAATGACATCATAACCTCATCATAATATTTATCATAGTATGATGTATGGATCTAATAATTGGGTGCCAGCCCTATTCACCGGTACTTAACCTCTAAACCGGTTTCACTTGGTATTGACATAACTTATTCACAACTTGCACAGACTCGGTACGAAAAGTCACTAAATGAAGTAAGATAGGTACATACTAAATGAGTAGTAGTGAAAAAAGAAAGTGCAGTGTATAATATATTGTGTAGTGCTTGAAAAAATTGAAGATGTATATTTTAAGACTTATATTAACCACAATAATTGGTAAATATTTATTTTCAATTATTTTAACACTAGATATGCCTTACTTTCAGTCTCATAAAAATCTATCCCAAATGAGTAATTAGTTTTTTTGGTATAAAAATGGGTTTTTATTTTATTTTTGTGTTTTTTCTTCAGCTTGTGGGTATATGTATACCTATTTCTATGTAAAACACTCAAATACGTTCAGATCAGAGTCACACAAAAACTATCCATTTACGTGAAAGAATAACAAATAAAAATACATTTACAATTATTAGTATCTTATTAGTATTTAGCATTGGAGTATTTTTAATTATCATAAGTCAAAATTATGAAAGAGAACGCTCAATACCTTTAAATATACTTTACGGTTAAGATACGTTTATGGTGTAACATTAGTTTTATTTAGATAGAAACCAGCATGACCGTATAATTAAAAAGTCATCACAAATTAATGACGCCTACGGTATATCATGTTTAATTGGTTATTAAGTACATATCATTAATACCTATATCCTTTCTAACAACATTGGTACGGGCAACTTATTGTAATGTATTGTTTACCAAAGAGCTTCATCGTTTTTGAAGAAATTTGTACACAGTCTACGATATTCCCGGACCTTAATATTGTTCGATAATTACTTAACATGATTTCCCTAAAAATATTTTTATTTACTTTTCTTCGACATTCAAAACCAAAAGATTAATAGTGTTGCTACAGAGGCAAACCGGATCTTTTGTTTTTAATGATAGTGACGAACCTACCATAGGTGATTCTAGGAAATGTCCATGACGTACGATACAGAAGGTCAATACAATAATGTTTTATGTCATGTTTACCTTTTCAATGATTGACAAGTAAATGAATAAACATTTATGTAAATATAAGAAACTAAGAATTGGATTAATAACTATACACGCATAATCATTTCATTGTCTAGATACTACAGTGTTAAGAGGAGTAATCTAGTCCATCCATGATCTGAATCTCTATGCTTTTCACCTGATAGTTATATTAATACCTACTATAAAAAAATCAGTAAGAGTTAGTGCACTGCTGCATTTCCGATAAATTATACTGCTGTCGCATTTCGTTCGAGTAACCCTTTAGGAAAAGAGAAGGGGATTTACGTATCAAATCTGCGAATGGCTACTGTTATTATTGTTATTATTAATCCAACTCATTGTTTATTCCCTACTACAAAAAAATGTCGGCATTACATATCTTAAGTCTGAACTACTGAAGTACTTTCTAGTTCAAGGTTATGAATGCTATGTCGGTCAATGATCGTAGCTGACGTTAGCTGTAGGTTTAATCTTTGATATTAAACCTGTATTACGCATGTCATTACAAAAACCGGTAGGAATAATTAGTTTTATAAGGAAATTTTCATTGACTCTTTTTTATACCCAGAAACCATGGATATGTCCTTGTATTGTTCAAAAACGCTGCTAAACGTTGTAAAAGTTTGAAAAGAATTATCTACATGTAGTTTTATTATTTTCAGCTCTCAAGATTTTTTTCCACTCAATAAGAGTGGAAAAAAATCTTATGTTATGTTGTTTATTTACCCTTTCTAAAAATTTTCAGTGTTGCAACGGTTCGGAGATGCAAGAACTCCACGAGTACGTATAAATAATGAACATTATGATAAATTGAGTGATTGTGTTTGAAATTTTCAGTGCGAAAATTTTGTGCATGTCTTGAACAAGTCTGGAATTAAAATGATGTTCACATGTTACTCTTGAGAGTTGTATGTTATTTAAATGTCATAACGTGATTTTGAGGTAAATAGGTGGGTCTATACTAGACCAACTATTATAACAGTATTCTATGAGATACAATAAACATTTAATACAAAACGACAAGAAAGCACCGATGTGAAATTTTGTATAATTTATTTATTCTATAATTATTCATAAATTTATTGAAACTGCCACAATCTCACATAAGAGTTAGTATACGTGACTCTCACACTCTCAGTGATGCATAAATCATTACGATAAATTTAAGAGCATTTTAAATATAATATGATACTATCGTATAAAAATGCATTTATACATTAAAACATATGTTATATTCTTTATTTATACTTGAAAAAATATTTGGAATACCATTAAAATATCCAATCATTTAAGTTCTATATAAATATGAACTTGTATTTGGATTTAAACATTACCCTGTACTAAGAACATACTTACTTTTTTAATTAATTAATTATTTATTTATGATTTGACACGCAAACAGTTTACATATTAAAACAATCAATATTTACTACTACAACTTATTACAATTACTTCGGATATGAGGCGTATTCAGCATTCATTACAAATTGTCTAAGATAATTGATTTGACATAATATAGGTTGACCTAATAAATTATTAAAAAAAAATAGAACAATGATAAGTACTTAGTTAAGATATATTTAGCCTCCTGCAGAATAAATGCAATATGGCCGAGTAGAGATTGCTGTTTTCCTGGTGCAGGCAGAGTATCCTTTAAATAAATTAAAGGATACTCTCTTACAAGCAGTTAAATTGAGATAATTTTTAATAATAATAATTAAAATATTTTCATTATATAATAATTATCACGTCCTGACCTAATTATTACAATCGAAGAGGCCCGGCGAAGCCTGATAAGGTCCGGCGAGGCCCGACAGGACCCGAAAAGGCCCGAAAGGCGCCGATAGGATTCTATTTAATAGTTTAATCCGAATTTCTTCATAATATGATTGTGGGACGACAGCTGCACATGAAATAGCCAGTCTCAGCTTGAGCCGATAAATAAATAAAATTAAATAAATTATTAACCAACGGTTGTAATATATTATTTTACATTAATTTTTATTTATTTATAAATGATTTCATAGATCAGATGAATAAGCGTGAATGTTATTCTGGCAACTTCCTATTATTATTATTTTTTTTTGTTCAGCCTATGTTGTCCCACTGCTGGGCATTATTATTATTATATTGTACTAAATTTTAAACTTATAATTAAATATAAAATCTATTTTCAGCAGGTTCAATCGTGGGAATGGCCAGAGGAACCTGAAGGAAAGGTGAATTGAATAATTCAAATTAGATTAATTTATTCAGATTGAAAAAAATATAATTACATTGTAGACAATATAATTTGCGAATTATTCACTAACGTACCGTATTTTGTCGGTTATGGTGGCCTCTTGTTAGTCGCCGCACACATATCAACTCAGAAAGGGAACGTAACCGTATCGCCTTCGCCTGGGCGTCAACCAGGTGGTGCCGATAAATCGCTTACGTTACATAAACACGTAACGTAAGCATATCGGCGCCATATCAAAATCGTCTGGGCTACGGATGGACGAGCCGTAAGCGCGGGGGAAAGCTTAGTAGGCGGCTTGCCGTACGCGCATTGATAGCGGTTCTGTTGCCTGTTCCGAGGTGAGGCGATTACGTTACGTTTTTCATTAGTGTGCGTTGCAGTATGGAATTTCATACAAAGAATACTCGAGTTGATACAGTTGCGATCGCTTTCCGAGTTGATATGTGTGCGGTGACCTTTAGGTTGATCAAATGTTGTTTTATTTTTATTTTGTCTAGGCTATAATTTATAATGGCATTCAACAGTAATAAGTATATAAATATAATTATCCCATTTTAGGAAAAAATAAAGATTTTTTATCGTCACTTTAAAAGAATCGTTTATTATCCTTACTAACATAAAAGAGGATCTAAATGAATAGGCTCCAAAACTATTTGACACATTTCGAGCTCTCACAAACCGATCTAAGTAACTAACGTCAGAGTCATGTGAGAGACAGGTACCCCGGCCAAATTCAGCTGCAAAACGTAGTTATGATACAGTGCGGCCCTACCTCTATACATATACCTCTTAATACTTCAAATTGTATTTTTATACTACATAACAGTAAGAGGTAGTGCCACACTGCATGCTTGCATGCAGTCGAATTGGGCCGGCACGACCGGGGAAGTACCTCTCGCTTACACGAGACCGGCGTAAAGTGACAGCTGCGCTGTCGCGTTTCATGCGATGTGCAAGTAGCCGGTGACCCATGGAGGTGGGAGGAGAAAGGAGGGCAGCACATCTGTATAGCCTCTATGCGAATGTTTGTGGGCGTCGGTAGTCATGAAAATGGCTCCGACTGCTCGTTTGCCCTCCTATATCATAAAAAAAAATTGCATTTATTTAAGGAGAAAGATGATTTGTTTGCTACTGCGCGCACACCACCTCCGGAGGACAACCCATGCAACCGAACTCCCCCACCGCGTCCTAATTTTAAGCAGCCTGGGCGCAGGATAAGTGAAGCAAGTAAGTAATATTACGACAAATAATAAACAAGGAATTTATATAGATTTCTCGTGTGCGTGTGTATGTCACTGAACTCCTCCTAAGCGACTGGACCGATTTTGATGAAATTTTTGTGTGTGTTAAAGAGGATTTGAGAATGGTTTAGATTCACAAATCAGCCCGGTAGATAGCGCTGCAGTCGTTATCTCTAAAATACAATATTGTAGTATGTAGGCTGATAATTCAGCCACATTGTTATATGTTACCATGACTATATTTTCCAATAGACAACGTCTGGTCGGGTAGCTAGTATAATAATTGTAAAATTGTTATAATATAACTTTATTATAAAAAAATAATAATCAACAAAGAACCTCAACTAAACTAAGATATGACCCTATTTTTCATAAAAAGTAAATAAATAAAAATAAAGTTTTGTACGTTTCAAAATCCTATTAATATAATAAATGCGAAAGTTTGTATGTTTGTTTGTTTGCTTGTTACTCCTTCACGCAAAAACTGCTGAACCGATTTTCATGAAATTGACAGACACATAGAGAGTTATATGGATGGACATAGTATAGTTTTTATCCCAAAAAAATGTTTGTATGGGATGCCATGGGACGATTTTCCACGATTTTACACTAGTATAAATAAAAAAGCCTGATGCATAACGATAAAAATATATTACGTTTTTATAAGTTTGTTTTATTTACAGAATGTTTAGAGTACATATGGGACACAAAAAACCGTGCAGAATCCATAATACGAGCGGACGAATGTAAGTATGAAAAAATACAAGTTAAGGGAAAGTATACATTGTATAGGTATATTCCAACCCGGTGGACTGACGACTTGGTTAAGGTAGCGGGGAGTCGCTGGATGCAAGAGGCTCGTCACCGTGACCTTTGGCGCTCTTTGGGGAAGGTTTATGTCCAGCAGTGGACGTCTTTCGGTTGAATATTGATACATTGTTTATCAATTTTGATCACATTTTTGTCGCTGTCTATGGGCATTAGGCATACTACAAACAATACTATGCTACAAAGTTAAATACATTTTTGTTATGGCATAGAAGGGCAAACGAGCAGTTGGAGCCATTTTCATGACTGCCGACGCCCACAAACATCCGCATAGAGGCTATACAGATGCGCTGTTCTTCTTTGCCCTCCCACCTTCATGGGCCACCGCCTACTAACACACCGCACGAAACGTGACAGCACAGCTGTCATTACACGCCGGCCTCGTGTAAGCGAGAGGTAGCTCCCCAGTCGTGCTGCAGTAGGTAATAGTTTATGTAGCACATTTTTTGTTTAAAATTAAGACAGAAATATTTAAAGACATGACACATTTATGAAATTCACAATTATTAGAAAGACTAGATGCAAGATTAATTACCATTCGCGTTTATCATAATAAACATTTCAGGTCGCAAATATAGATTAGATCATCCTGACAAAAATCGACCTCAGTTTGCAATTGGTGGGAGAGACACAGTACCAGGGGAGTTCCCACATATGGTAATAATTTTTAAATACTTATGTTTGATCAATAAATCTAGCGACGACATGCATTTTTGTGGTAGTTTAACATCGTATTTCTAGTAGACCTATTCTACTACACATCTATTGTAAATCGGCTTATTTCAAGACAATTAAATAAATAAAAAAATTATACAATTGAACGCAGTATATGAGATTGTTTTTGTCAGATTAGTTATTAAAAATATAGTTAAATAATTTTCCAGTTTTCTTCAGAAATTTTAGACATACATGGCATCATGTCAATCCTTACAGGGAGCTGTTGGGTGGAAGGCAGTGGCAGGTACTTGGATATTCAAATGTGGAAGCTCAGTAATTAGTTCAAAATACTTGTTAACCGCGGCACACTGTTCGAGGTCACCACCAGATGAAAAAATTGCTAGCCAAGATCCAGAAATTGTGAGGATAGGTGACAAAAGTATCATTGACGTGGTAAGTAGATGGTAGAGAGAGACACACACCGGCAAAATTAGAGGAACACAACAAATATATCGATTTTTTTCAATATTATCGCGTATCTTGAAAAATGGTTATTATTAATGTCTTAATAAGCTCGTTAGAAGTTGCCTGGACTACAAACATCTTAATTTCAAGTGTGTGGACAGCATCGATGTTGGACAAACGGGTGGAGACGCGTTGTATTTACCAACGAGAACTGATTTTGTGTAAATTTCGTGGATGGGAGGGAAAGGATCAGAAGGTATCGAAGAGAACGATGTAACCTAACCAGTTTTACAGAAACGGTGGCGTATGGCGGAGGATCAGCGCTGGTATGGGGTGGCATATGTTTGGGAGCTCGCACACAGTTAGTGCTTATTGGAAATGGATCTTTTACTGCACACCGATATGTTACAGATATCTTAGAACCGCATTTCATGTCTTTTTCCCTATTTATAGCCCAAAATTTCGCAATTTTGATAATATAACTCGCGTCCCCACACTGCTCGTATGGTGAGTAGGTACCTTGTAGAGGTCGGTATCACTCAAAACAACTGGCCAGCGCGATCACCGGACATGAACACGATAGAACACATCTGGGATGTTCCATTGAAGAGCTAAAACTGGCATTAGCGGAAGAGTGGGACAATTTGCCTCAAAAATTAATCGATGACCTCATTAAGAGCATGGTAAAGCGTATACAAGCCCTCATAAGAGCCCACGGGGGCTATACTTTATTTGAAGTGAAAGAATAATAAGTTTTGTGAAAAAAAATCTGTTTGAAATCTCACAGTGAAAATGCTTGCATGTCAATTTTTCGTAATATGCCTTTAATTTTTCAAAATCGTACACAATGCTGCTTACTTTTGTTTTGATTTTGGTTAATTTGAAGCATAGTAATTATTGCGTAATACTAAAATAATCATAAAATATAAATTATTAGAAAAAATCGATCTTTTCTTTGTGTTCCCCTAATTTTGCCGGTGTGTGTATATTATATTATACTAGCTGTACCCTACGTGCGTTGCTATGCGTGGCGCCATCTGTCGAAAATTGTTTTTGCCAACTCAGAAACCTTTGTAGGCTGATGAATGATCATCATAAGATCAAATTTATAGTTTTCGATTCTATAAAAAACATACAAGAACATACAGAAAAACATTCATTTTTATATATAATTTGGTACAAGTAACTAGTTGTACAAATAAAAGATGAAGGTCTGAAATCGAGTTGGGAGTTGCTTATTTTTTTGGATTCTCTTGCATGAGAGACTAAGGCATATTATGATAAGTAAAATATAAAACGCCTTAACACGATTCGCCTTCAAAGGAATACTTAAATGTGTTCAAAGCCAGGCATTTCTCTCATTTTCATACTGTGTCCCAAATAAAAAGCATTAACTCATTTTTTTGTGTCCCAAACAAAAATCATTAGCGAAATTGGCTTACATTTATACATACTATTTATATTACGTCTACATTAATTTTTTTGTTCCTAAAAATATAATCATCTTCATTGATGAACTCTTGTAGAAAATATCCTGAAGATTACACGAAGATACACTAAAACAGTTTACAACATTCTCATTGCGATCCAGGATTTGAACGTTACATTTCTAGGATATTATATTTACTCAGTTTAATATTTCAATCTACTTCTCCATCATTAGCCGAAGAAAGTGGAGTGCTGCACATAAGGCCCCCTCAAAGAGGGTATGTCACAATATCGAATCACTTGCATCTAACAGTTTTCAAACAATTTTCAGCGACTGTAAATCCGTATATCGGGAATGAGACCCGTAGACGACTCTCACAGATTCGCCTGCGTGGATTTCGGATTTCAATAATTGAGTTATTATACATATAAACCTTTCTTTTAAATCACTATATCTATCAATGAAAACCCCATCAAAATCGGTTGCGTAATATATAAGATAAGCGTACAGACACACAGACATGGACAATATACTATGTAATGATGATTAATATTATATTTTTGTTGCAGCTTCCTAGTGGTCTAATACCGGTAGATATGAAAATTTCTAAAATCATCAACCATCCCCAGTATTCGCCACCCAAAAAATATTACGACATAGCTCTTATACAGCTATTGGACAAAGTATATTTTACTACATATTTGATGCCAGCATGCCTGTGGACTAAACCAGATTTAAGTGGTGTTGATAAGGCCACATTGACTGGTTGGGGAGTTATTGAAACAAGTGAGTCGCTTAATGTAATTGCTTTTATGTATGCGTAGGGATTTTCCAAATAAGTAGCTGGTGTGAAAATGTCTTGTTAATATTGTTATAGTGTCGTGTGGAAAATAGAAAATCATCCCGTGGCATCCTTTAGCAGCATTTTTTCGGAATAAAAACTATCCTGTGTTAATTCAAGTTACTCTCTATGTGTGTGCCAATTTCATGGCAACAAACACACAGACAAACTCGCATTTTTAATATTATAAATAGGATTAATAATTCCATATTGTTAATGAACTTAAAGTTTAGATTACTCACTGTGCTGCTTTTTTTGAAGCTGTCAAATGAAATGAACCTGTCGAATACCTTAGTAAGAGGTAGTGCCACATTGCAAGCATGCATGCAGCGAAATTGAGCCGGCACTATCGGTGAGATACATCTCGCTTACACGAGACCGGCGTAAAGTGACAGCTGTGCTGTCGCGTGGTGTGTGTCCGGTAGTCCATGGAGGTGGGAGGAGAAAGGAGTGCATGCATCTGTATAGTCACTATGCGGATGTCTATGGGCGTCGGCAGAAAATGGCTTCGACTGCTAATTTGTCCCCCTGTACCATAAAAAAAATCACTTAGAGATTTTTGGCGATTATCAACGCTCCTAAATATTTATATACACCTAACGAGTATAACTATGTTGTAGTCTATCACTCCAAACTAAAGGACCACCGAACTTTTATAAGTCATAACAGTCTCTAGTACTCATAATATATCGCTCTAACTATCTAACTAACTAACTATCGGGTTTAAATTTATATTGTACACAGGAAAATTAACAATTTAGCTTTTAGATTCTTCTCAGTAGTGAGGATAAAGAACAATAGATAGAGAACAACAATAGATAAATATTTACACCAGTACCATTAGTAGGCAGGAAAAATCGAGTGCAGTGCAGTAATATCTTACATTTTTACATTTGTTTCTCACTATAGCTATTAAAAAAATATATAACATGTATATTTAGTATATTAAATCTCTTTTGTGGATATTAGTTACAATAATGAAATAATTTGAAATTTGAATTGAATTGCAGAGCGTTGAAGTTGTCAACGCTCTGAAATTAATAGAATTTTCTGCTATCCTGAGTCTATCTAGAGGTAAATAATTATATTACATGTAAACCAAGTAATTCAATACTGTTTTTATGTAATTAATTATATACGTTAACGAAGTAATGCAATACTGTTTTTTGTAATTAATGATATTATATGTAAACCAAGTAATTCACTACTGTTTTTTGTAATTAATTATATATAATATGTAAACCAAGTAGTGCAATACTGATTTTTGTAATTAATTATATATTATGTAAACCAAGTAATTCAATACTGTTTTTTGATTTTGCAGCGAACAGACGAACATCTCCGGAACTACAGGCGGCAGTCGTAGATGTGCTGGATTCGAGTTTGTGCGACGACCTGTTAAAGCCATCGTGTAACCGACTGTGGTGCGGGATGCAGCCCGATCAAATATGTGCCGGGAAATTGGCTGGAGGAGTTGATGCTTGTCAAGTGAGTATATTAATCCAGAGGAATCGGTCAGCTTGATTGCAGTTCTCTCTAAAAATGGGATAGAAAGAGTAACAATAGAATGTGAAATAAAATAAACTTCTTTTGTCGAATTATTTGGGGAAAAAAAACTATAATACGAATTTGTATGTAGCAGGCTGTCCGTTTTTTTTCTTTTTCGCGGGGAAATGTATTTACGCCATGCCACCAGACCGAGGGTGAGGTCCGGTTGATGTGTGTGGGACTCTCGGATAAGCCGAATGCCTACCCATTAAACCCCGCGGGTGCCATAGGCCGCCTATACTGAGGTGCCCCGGATCTGGCAGTAACAGGGCACCTCGGCGACTGGCCAGTCCCCCATAAAGGACCGGGCTTCTCATCGGGAACGGACCAGACATCGTACATCGAACAGCATACAAAGTAATAGTTTTTTTTATTACAGGGTGATTCCGGTGGGCCTCTACAAGTAAAAATTCCGCTCCCGGCGTCTACAAATCAGTCGATGCACTACGTTGTTGGTGTTACGTCATTCGGCATTGGCTGTGCTAGGAAAAACTTGCCAGGGATATACACTAGAGTATCCAGCTTTATAGATTGGATCGAAAGTGTTGTTTGGTCAGATGAGCTATAAAATTAGTGGCGCCGAATTATCGATAGTTCCATTATCGATATGTGGCAGTCGGATTGTATAAACCGCCGTATTACATTACGGCTAGCCATTTAGAAAAACAGGGCCGTTTTGTAATGCGGCGGGTCAACGCTTAGCCGGATCGAATACGGCTAGGTCAAACTCCGCCAGAAAGTGTTCGCCGCTAAACGTGATTCAATATGGCTAGCCGTAATGAAATAGTCCGTGTCATTATTCGCCTCTTTTACATAATATATAGTTCCCAATTTTAACAGTCGCGGCGCTCACAACAACAATGGCGTCAAATAAGGAAAATGTCTCCCTAGAATGCGATAAAAACATTGATTTAAGCAAAGAAAACTTGTTAAATATAATATATGCAGTATCATACTTGGATGGGTTAGGTTATGTTCGACTATGTTTTTACACAACCGAGCGAGCGAAGGGAGCGAGTCCAGTGGATTGGCACAATGAGGCTAAACGTGAGCTGCCATATTGTAGAACGTTTCTCAACGACAATCCGGCTAATCGTTGACCTACCGCATTACAAAACGGTCCTGTTTTTCTAAATGGCTAGCCGTAATGTAATACGGCGGTTTATACAATCCGACTGCGACAGATAGATGACGTCGAAAATCATTTGGGATATCGATAGGACTATCAATATTATTGATATTTTTGATACTTTCGATAGCATAAGATATGGCAATACTATTGAGGATAGTATCGATACTATCGATAGTTTAGGACGATCGATAGTTATCGCTACTATGGATCGATACTATTATAGATCATCAAAAATATCGATACTATCGATAGGACTATCGGTATTCTCACTGTTGCCACAATATCAATAGACTGTCGATAGTCTATCGATTTAAAATAAAAAGATAAATTAAGACTTGTTTTTTTTATTTCAAAAGCTTTATTATTAAATCTGTATTCACGATGAGAGCAAACCAATTACCTTTATGATTTATTCTTCCTTCTTCGCCTTTGGGAAGTCTCATAAATAACTCAAAATACCGTCTTCATACGTAACCCGTTCCATATGACCATAGTATGTCAATTGTCAGTGTTAGTTTTCTAAGGTAACATCCTCATTTCGTTAACAACTGCATTTTCTCGTTTAATAAGCTGAACAATAATATTAAATAAAATAATAATGTGAAAAGAAGCAAATAACAAAACAGCATAACAATACGGAGCATAAGAACTATTTCACACGCTGTAGACATGTGGATGATTCTACAAAAGATTAAAGGTTATATTTATAATTTTAGTAAATTTTAAAGATGAAATAAAAGTACGAGCAAGCTAAGCTATTCCTATTGATGTGTGAATGTAAATTTGTTTGTTATGCTTTCTCGGTTAAAGCTACATATTTTTTTAGATATTAGAAATGACATAGAATACGTTTTATAAAAAAAAGTACAGACGCGAGCGAAGCCACGGCCAAAAGCTAGTACAAATATAATTCTGATATGGTTTTCCTTAAAAAAAAATTGTATAGGGATCAGACTAGCAGGCGGAGCCATTTTCATGATTGTCGACGCCCAGGGACATCCTCATAGAAGTTATACATATTTGGCGCCCTCCTTTCTCGTCCAACCTCCATACACCACCCGCTACTTATAGACTGCACGAAACGCGACAGTACAGCTGTCACGTTGCGCCGATCTCGTGTAAGGGAGACGTACCTCCCCGGTGATTCCTGATATTACCAACTGCTGAAGTATATAGAAAATGGATACGGAGGGAGAACCCTTTCTGAGATGAAAACTGATTCCTAGTTATGGACCTTCCAGTCACCGTTGCTGATCCGGGATGCTGCGGCAGCTAGTAGTAGATACACTCGGTAGAAGTAATTTAATGCTGAGGCCGACCTTTCTATTTCACCAGTGCAGTGACAGTGCTTGTCCCCGGCGAAATCATTAAAACATGTGATAAATCAAATCTGCAGATAATATAAATTTATTCTTATATTAAAAGATTTACTTGTTAGGTATTTCATAAATATACATTTTTATAGATTTTTACTTGCATAAACGATTGAAATCCTGGTCACATACAAATGTCATTAAAATTCTACATCCTTTTCCCCACTTGGCACGTTTTGTTGTGTCGATGACGAATCTACAGTTAAGTTTGGAATAGTGTCACAAAATGCCGGTTTGTATACATTTTAGCATAAAGAAGTACCGTAATTCACAATAGGTATACGGCTTGAATTGGTCTGCCAGTTGCCACTATTGGGGAGGTAACTCTTGTAAAACGTGCCATGCCATGCTATACAGATAGATATAGAGGTAGTGCCACACTGTATGTGTTCATGTAACTGAATGGGGTCGGCACGACCGAGGAGGTACCTCTCACTTACATTAAACCGGCGTAACGTTACAACTGTGCTGTCGCGTTTCGTACGATGTGTAAGTAGCCGGTGGCCTATGAAGGGAGGAGGAGGTGGAAAGGGGGGCAACAGATCTGTATAGGCTCTATGCAGATGTCTATGGGCTTCGGTAGTCGCCCCGGTAGTAGTATGAAAATGGCTCCGATTGCTCGTTCGCCCTTTTATGCTAACAAAGTGTTTTATGCGGTATGTAAAATTCCAGAAATCCTTTGGAGAGAAGGAGGAAGGAGGCTCTACAATAACCACTGCCATAATTGTTATGCAGACTATAAAGGTTTTTAAGGGGGTCATATTTAATTTTAACCGAATTGATTGTTGACTACATATACAACGATTATGGATAGACAAGACGTTGAAGGATAGACAATACGTTAAAAAGTAATACTATTTGAAGACTGACATACTGACGTCAGGATATTTTTTTTATATATTATAAGAGGGCAAACGAGCAGTCGCCATGTTAGAGACCATCAGGCACGTAAATTCTAATAAAATTTTCTTTCACCGCAATTATACCTATGTTATTTATATCAAAGAAAAAGGAAAACCCCTTCGTGACACTGGTTATTAAACACCAGATTCCAGTTTCTGATTCCGTTACAAACGAGATCATCAGTTCAAGTCATTGCTTTGTATCTTAATGATGTGAATAAGAACTTTAACGCACAGAATTTAAAATCGTACATTTTCCTTATACCTTGCGCGAGTGACACGCGTAAACAAAAAAGTGTTTGTTAATTAATTAAAAATGTATTTTAGTTTTCTAGTTTTACAAATAGCTTTGGTCCTGGGTAAGTGTTAAGATTTTGTGTTATGCTTATATTTTATCATTGCATTTAATTGTGAATATTTTTATTTATTTTATAGTCGATGAGGCGTCTTCTGAAAATGTTACTTCTGAATTAGCCGGTTATAGAAATAAAAGGGTAAGGATTTCAAAGATAATAATTATTAGTATTATTTCTACTATTTTATCTTTTAATTTCGAACAATTCAAATATAATTATTTTTATTTTAATTTAATGCAACATAAATAAATAAGTTAAAGATTATTTTACATTTTATTTTATTTTTACTCTTAGAGCTGTTGTGGAAATAAACATAGATTTAGCGTAAAAATGTCCATTTTCTGACGTTTAAACAAAAAATTATTACCTATCTTACTACTCCTACTTAAACGAATATTTTTTTTTAAATTTTGTTTGAATTGTGAGTACCTACATAAATTATCACGACGATGCCACTTTAGGTTTACAACCTTACTGCACAATACAATAGACGATAAGATTTTAAGACGTAATACCATACATAGTAGCTGGATTTCACCGGCTGAAACATCATCATGATAACTGTACTACTTTTATTGGAAATAAATATGTTGATTATGATTATGAAAGTAAAGCTGTGATGTCACATTTTATGCTTTGTATTGGTGGAACATTTAGGAGGAATGAAGATGTTTATTAACACCTCTAGTCTTTTGACCGCCCTATATTATTAAGCCGTATTAAATTATATTAATAACACATTTTTTTTCATTTCATAATCATATATTTACATATTTTATCTGATTTAAATATACCTTTTTCTAATGTTTAGTATAATTTGTGATTGACAAATTATAAAAGGTGTATTTAATAGATAAATATATAAGTCGACTAAAGAATATATCAATAAATATGTTCGATAAAAAGAATAACATAGACAAAAAGAACCACTAACTTCGTTGATATAAATAAAACCGGCCAAGTGCGAGTCGGACTCGCGCACGAAGGGTTCCGTACCATTATCTACGAAACCGGGAGCTTATCTTTTGTATGGGAGCAAAAAAATCACGTTTATTGTATGGGGGCCCCCTTAAATATTCATATTATTTAATTTTTAGTATTTGTTGTCATAGTGGCAACAGAAATACACCCTCTGTGAAAATTTCAAGTCTATACCTACCATAGTTCATGAGATACAGCCTGGTGACAGACGGACGGACGGACATCGGAGCCTTAGTAATAGGGTCCCGTTTTTACCCTTTGGGTACGGAACCCTAAAAAGTAATTTAAAACACATTTATCTCTAATGAGCGGTTGACATTAATAACGTTAAAGTGTTCGAGTTTTACCTGTAGTCTATATAAATTCTCTATTTTAATTATATTCATAACTAGCTTCCGCCCGAGACTCCGTCCGCGCGGATGTCGGTCTTTGCGTGGATGGATTTATTTTGTTTCTATGTATTTTTCCAGGATAAAAAGTATCCCATTTTATGCCCAGAATAATAAGGTATAATTATACCAAGTTTCATCGAAATCGAACCGTTAGTTTTCACGTGATGCCTGAGCACCTAAAAAAATTTTTGTCTGTCTGTCTGTCTGTCTGTATGACAGACAGACAGACAGACAAAAATTTTTTTATTCGCATATTTGGGTTTGGTATCGATCCAGTAACACCCCCTGCTATTTATTTTTTCAATATTTTCAATGTACAGAATTGACCCTTCTACAGATTTATTATATGTGTAGATATTCAAACTTTATGACTTTTAATGTATCTCCCCCTCTACACCTCTACGTCACCCAGTGTTAAGTTTGTTGTGAATAAATTGAGTCTTTATGTATTAATATAAAATAATATGCAACAATTTTGCTGTAATTTATATTATTTTACAAAATTAAATCGCATGAAAATCGGTTATCAAAATCGTGCAGGACTCTTTATATTATCTGGATAAGAGTGATTCAATATTTTAGGTAGTAAAAACAATCCAAATTGTTTTAGATACTCCAAATAAATAAAATAATGTCAAAATTATCTTATAATGACTCTCATCTAGATTCCACATTACTTGTAGCAATTGGAAATATGATGTTTGTCTCAAAAGGATATTGCCCTCTCCTCTCTAGATCTTGAGTAAAATTATTTATTATCTTATATCGATTGAGGACTATTTGTGCCTATTATAAGAGGTTTGCTACATAGCAGTTTAACCGGACAGGCTCACCCAGGGAGGTATCTCTCGTTCTCGAGACAGCACCTTATTGCGACAGCTATGCTGTCAAGAAGGCCTCTCCCCTAGCATAGTGAACCACAACAAATAAATGCTAGGCATCCTTCTTTGATTTTACACACATCTGTTACGTAACTGAGGCGATCCATCTAAGACCCATTTCACCCGACTGCAATGGAAGGGCATTGTTGTATAAATGTTTAATAGTAATTATTTTTTGCAGCAATGGTTTTGGTATCCACCTTCAACGGATCGTTATCCAAACTCAGTAAGTATATATTTTTTACATTAATTATAGTCTCATAGTCGTATACCGGCTACCTCGGTCATCTCTGTTGATAGTAGTCAATTTTGCTGGACATGTTATAGTGCATAATAATTGTATGCTGGCATATTATTAAGAGCACTCTCTATTCCTTTATAACTCTACTTTCGAACAGTATCCAGTCGTTTTTTTTTATCGTATAACAACGCAAACCAGTAGTCGGCACCATTTTCATGAGTACTAACGCTCATAAACATCCTCAAAGCTATAATCAGTTGCGTTGCCCTCCTTCCTCCTCCTACCTCCTTGTGCCACCGGCTACTTACACACCGCACGAAACGCGACAGCACAGCTGTGACTTTACGCCGATCTCGTATAAGCGAGGTACCCCGCTCGTGCCGGCCCAATTCAGGTACATGCATGCATGCAGCATGCACTACCTCGCTATAGATTTAATAGTATCTTTAATATTTTAAGGACTAATATGCTATCAGAGCCATGAATACTGACGCCATTAATATCCGCATAATATGCAGATGCGTTGCATTTCCCGCTTCAATGAGCCACCCGCAAATTACAATATCACCACCATCATGTGGAATACATAATATTGCAATTTGCCGGTGCCTCATGGAGGTGGGAGGAGAGAGGAGTGCTGCGCATCTGCGTGGCCTCTATGCGGATATCTATCTATATCGGTTGTCATGAAAATGGCTCCGACTGCTCGTTTGTCCCTCTATAACTTAAAAAAAAAAATTATAAGATCTGGCTGGTAGCATATTTTATAGCATCCCTAGACGGGCCAGTCTTTTAATAACTAGTAGTTCTTGCTCCTTCCCCCTCCATGGGTCGCCGGAAACACACACCGCACGAGAAGCTACTGCACAGCCGCCACTTTACCCTTCGTCGTGGATTGTCCGGCCCCATTTAGCTGCAATTCAACATTGCACTACCTCTTACATATAGATGAGTTTTTTTTTACACCAATTTTCACAAGTTTCATTTTTTAACCAGAACACTATCGCTACTCGCCCCCCACCGAAACCTATAAGTTATCAACAGCCGAATTCGTATGATCCGTGCGCGAAATACACTCCAAAGAAACCAAATTTTTCTAAGCCCGGACGAAGAATTAGCGAAGAAAGTAAGTTGCATGTTACATTTTTTATTAGGTACTTTTTCCAATAGTGGTAGTAGGCTTTTTTAGTTTACTTATTCAAGAACACAGTATAAAAAATTACGAGGTGAAAAAATATAAAGAATTAAATTAGAAAGCAACTTTGCAAAACAATTTGACATTACAATTCTAATTAAAAAGGGGTCTCATTGATTCGGAAATTGTTGTATAAACTCTAAAGTTACGTCTAATGGATAATTCACACTTTAATTTGTGCGAGTACAGGTGCTTCGTGATTAGTAGAAAACACGTGTGGAACAACTGATTAGTGCAACTGATGAGTAACCTGGTTAGTAGACGATTGAAAGCGTAGAATATTTTTTTGCGAATAGACTCGTCCCGCGCGCTCGTACTTTCCCGTCACTCGCCAGTTGCATGACTTTAATTTACTGCGTACTAATCAATACGGAACGCAACAGCTAAACAGTATTGGACACAACTCCCACTTATCACTTCCACTATTTACATGCCGTTTTTACTAAACACTAAACATCTGCACTAGTATTAATCAAAGCGTGAACCAGCCTTTACTTGTATAACTTATCATTAATGTTGTCTTGTATTATATTTTTTTCAATTATTTACCTGTTACACTGTTTAGCTATTATCTATTTGTAATTTGTGAAGGAAAATAAATAAATTATTTATTTATATTTGCTTCATCACGTCATGTGGAATACAAGGAACATCTTGTTTTTACATGCTTTAATCGGATATGCAAATTATCGTGAATTGTCTGTTTTACAGAATGCCTCGGATATATCTGGGATATAAAGTTGAAAGAAGATTCAAAGAAAAGGAAAGCAGAATGTAAGTGTACATGAATTATGTAGGTAATATTATGTAGAAGGCTACAAGTATTTCATCGCTTGTGACATCTCCGTGTCTAGTTCTCTGATCTGTCTAGCTTTAGTTAGCAGAGTAACAAGACGATCATGGATAACTTATGCTAATATATAATTTGACGACTGGCTGGTGCAGTGGTACTGAGCTCGGATTCGCGGGTTACATCTTTCTTAGGTCATGAATTTGTCTATGTATTATATGTATTTCTATAATAAAAATCTTAAATATATAAAATTTCTTAAATTTATGAAACATATTAAATATATTTCCGTTGTCTCGTACCCGTAACACAAGTCCTTTACGGTATTACGGGCTAGACTATAGTAGTATGTAAAAGTCTAAGTAAATATAGGATATAAACATGCAACACTTTCGATAATATTTCAAGCATGCATGCTCTAATAAATATTTATTACATATATTGACTATGAGTTATATTTATACAGGTGATAAGAAAAAGCTCGAAGCGGGGGAGGAGTTAGAGTGGACTGTTGGTACGGCAGCTGTAGGAGGCCGAGACACTGTTGCGGGGGAATTCCCTCATATGGTGAATCTTTTTTATAGTATAGACTGGTAAATAATTTTAAAGCTTCAGAAAAGTAAACATTTCTAATTTTTTTTTTATGATAATATAGGAAGGCAAACGAGCAGCCGGAGCCATTTTCATGACTACCGATGCCCACAAACATCCGCATAGAGGCTATGCAGATGCGCTGCCCTCCTTTCTCCTGCCACCTCCATGGGCCACCGGCTACTTACACACCGCACGAAACGCGACAGCACAGCTGTCACTTTACGCCAGTCTCGTGTAAGCGAGAGGTACCTCCCCAGTCGTTCCGGCCCAATTAGACTGCATGCAAGCATGCAGTGTGGCACTACCTCTTATAGACTAAAAGTAGAAAAAAATATTTTTTTTATGAATATTTTGTAACTAATACATGAAATAGCTTGTGGGTAGCTTGAATTATATATTATTAACTGTATTACTAAATATATTTTATTCTTTAGGATGTTTTAATGAAAAAGAAGTATTAAAAATATAAAAATATATTGATGTGTCTCATCTTAAAAAATAAAACATTTTCCACTCTTAATTACATTTGTGAAAGCTTAAAAGATTTTTTAATAAACAAACTATTTAAACTATTTTCTAATCATTTATTTGTTAAAACTAAATTGCGTTTTGCGTGTTATACCTTCTTATAAGTGTTTATACACTTATACTTATATATAAGTGTTTATACAAATGTAATGGTATTTTTTCTACATTATTTTAACCACACATTTCCTTCCTGCTTCAGGGCGCAGTGGGATGGAGAGCAGTTTCTGGAACTTGGGTTTTCAAATGTGGCTGCAGCTTGATTAGTTCCAAATTCATGTTAACTGCCGCTCATTGCTCCAAATCTCCACCAGACAGCAACATTGCTAATAGAGTGCCAGAAATTGTCAGACTGGGAGATAAGAATATTATCGATACGGTTTGTCATTCATTTTTGACCTTATCTTCTTCTTCTTTGCATGATAAATTAATCTATATGAATGTTACTGAAGTAATTGTATGTACAAATGAGGAGTCAATAGACATTTGTCTATATATACAAGAATAACACACAAAGAGAAACGAAATTTTTTTCAGTTTGCTAATGGCCTAGATCCGATAGACGCGACAATTCAAAGGATAATCAAGCACCCGAACTATGCTGCCCCAAATAAATATTACGACATTGCCATCATAGAGTTGTCGGCTGACGAGAGATTTGGCAAATATATCCAGCCCGCGTGTCTTTGGCCTTCATTCAACACAAATTCACTTGGCACCAAGGCGACACTCACTGGATGGGGTGTCATAGAGACAGGTAATATTTTGTACATAATATCGATAATTTACACTGGAGGGTTAAGAGTTACGTTTTTTAAATATCACTTCTATAAATGCAGCCTTTTGAATTGGTTGCTTTTAAATATCAGCCGCATTAGTAAGTGATTTAATTATTGCGCATTCTGTGCTTTTAATGTAATACTGTTCACTGTAGTCTCCGTTTATTTAACTTAATTGTAAGGTTAACACTAGGTATAACTGTAACAAATTAGATAAATTGATTATTATTACACAGTTTTATCAAAAACGATTTGAACCATTTATCATCATTTTTCATCCTTTAATAATATATTAATTTTGATCCTAGATTCTAAAATACATAGGTACATACATTAATATATATTTGGCGATATCGATTACATATTTAATCCTAACTGAAAAGTTAATTTGTGTATGACGATATTATTAGTTTTTATGTCATTATTCATAATTATTTTTTTGTACAACAGCTGGAAAAACTACTTCTCCAGAACTTCAGGCTGCGGACGTCGATGTGATCGATTCGAACCAATGTGACAGATTACTGCGGCCGTTTTGTAATCGATTGTGGTGTGGGGTGCAGCAGCACCAAATCTGCGCTGGAAAATTGAAGGGAGGCGTCGACGCTTGTCAAGTTAGTCTTTTAGTAGTAATTTTTAATATAGTATGGGGACAAACAAACAGACGATCACGTAAATGAAGGTGTTTTGCGACGCCTATCGACAGCTGCAATACCAGGGGTTTTGCAATTGCGTTGCCGGCCTTTAATATGAGACTAGGCTTCTTCTTAAAGACCCCTAAATCATATCGGTATAGTGCAATTTTATAGCTTGTTCATGTATGTTTTCAAATCTTAACATTGAAATATTTTTTATATGGTTTCGTAACTCGTAAAAAATAAAACTCACATATAATCACTGTGACATCACATGTGTTCACATGTCTGTAATGACCTTCTGTTTGTACGTTTGACAAAAAACGCAAAGAGTTTTAACCTTGATTGAAGTAGTGATGTAATACAGATAAAGACAAAAATATCGAAATTTGGTAACATAATTATAGTACAGAAAAAAACATTACACACGTCATGTATTTTATAAAAAAAATGTGCAGGTGCGAGTGGTACTTTTTAAACTATTCTAACATGGTGCTGTCGTACCTCACGTTGATACAGAACCATCAGCGTGTGAATCAAAGTCGTTAAAACGAGTTAGAATCGCAACGTTATTTTTACTACAGACGTTTTACTAAGGTTATTGTATGCAAGACAGTGTCACAGATACGCCAGTCGATATATAATTGCAATAAAGAAAAAAAATTGCAATGCTGCCTCTAATTTTTTTTTAAAGTATTTCTTTTCGGATTCTCAGAGCTCTTTTTGAGATGAGAAACGTATGTTGATGCAATTTCATTCGATTATTGTATTGTTTCAGGGCGACTCCGGAGGACCGCTCCAAGTAAAAGTCAACCTACCATTTGAAACAGACATAAACTTGCACTATTTGATAGGTGTCACGTCCTTTGGAGTGGGATGTGCTAAGCCAAACTTACCTGGAATCTACACACGCGTATCGAGCTTCTTAGATTGGATTGAAAACACCGTTTGGAAATAAAATTTTATGTATCTAATATAGTAGCAGTCATTGCCCACAAAAGTAATTAACTTATCTTAATTGACTTTGAGATTCCCTTTTTTGTATTTTATTTATGTTAAAATGATTTTTAATTAAATTTTACGTTTTATTTTATCATTATCAAGTAATTAATAAGTAATAGGAAATACCAAATTATATCTTATACGGATACTGAGTAGAAGAGGACTTAGGTGAATACTCGTGGCGTATATTCAAAATATAAGGTTTTTTGGCCAATTAATGACAACGGTACTGTAACGTAGGCATAGGAACTCTTTGGCCGAAGCCAAATAGAACCTTTGAAAGTGTATAGTTTTAATAAAAAAATAGATATTCGAATTCTTCTAGAAGGAGCATTTGAATTTTGTCTGTCTTTGACAGACGTAGGATTTTTTGATTGGCATTCGATTCGATTCGGAGGATGCACTCCGAAGGTGCGAACAAATAACATTAGCTAGGACTCATTATTGTATTGTAAATTATTACAATAAACGTGTCTCTCACTTACGTGTTTCCCTTATAGTATTCCATGTAAGCCATATTGGCATAGATTGTAACTAGGGAGTAACAGTGAAGAATATACTGTGTAAGCCAGATTGGCATAGATTATAACTAGGGAGTAATAGTGAAGAATATAAGTGACGCTGCACTCAAAGCACGCCCCCATAGACATCTTCAACGAGTGCAGTCGCCACAGTACCAATCTCTGAAGGGGATAGTAATTTGCGCAGATTTCATAAAGTAATTGAAACTAATTAAAAAAAAGTAGTCAATTGTATGCACGTACATAGTTTAGTGCCTATACACTAATTTCTCAATTCCAATAGGATGACAGTCCGATATGACTCGCCGAGAGGAAACAAGGCCAGAACCGAAGACTTAATGTACTCTCCTTAATGACTAAATGTAGACATAATGCACATGACTGCAAGAGAACACATTCGACAAATAAATGCAAAATTCACAATTTACCGTTTCTTAAGAAATGTTGTGGAATTATCGGAAACCAGGCTCTCCCCTTTATAAATTTTGACTCACAAGTGTGCGTCATACTCAATCATCACAATAGTCGTTATTGACTTTTATAAGTCCGCTAATGTACTCCACATTAACCATATACTAATAACAGCAGGTAGTGCCACACTGCATATAGCCGAACTGTGCCGGCACGACAGGGGAGGTACTTCTCGCTCGAGATGAGACTGGCGTAAAGTGACAGCTGTGCTGTCGTGTTTCGTGCGGTGTTCGAGCCGGTGCCCCATGGAGGTGGGAGGAGAAAGGAGGGCAGCGCATCTGTATAGCTATGCAGATGTCTATGGCATCTCGTCGGCAGTCATGAAAATGCTTCCAATTGCTCGTTTGCCCCCCTAACCGTGAAAAAAATCGATAAAACATAAGGTGAACGATGCTCCATTTAACTTAATACAACCTGGTTCGAATATTGCATAGTGATTCACTTCAATATAGCCTTTGTAGGAACTTTACCTAGTGACTGATTTTTTAAGACTTTTAATAAGACTAATTTAATTGACTACTATTATTATCTATGTTCATGCTAATTTCTTCCTAGTTCGTTATTGCCTAGAGGTCAAAATTCGATTCAAATATTTTTTCTATTACATATTATTTTAACATATCAGCTTTCTGTGCATCTTCGTCGTATAATTTTTATTTTACTAGATTAAAAATTCATCTAGGGAGGGAGAAAGACAGAAAGATAGAATAAAAATAAAGAAAGACAAAGAATGAATTAAAAGACATTATTAGTTAGGTACTATCATTAATTATATTATGTCGTTTTATTCTATTACAGGGGAAATATAAATTTCCTAACGTGTAAACTGACCGCATAATGATGCTTGTGTTTACGGTAATTTTTATCTATAATCCCCGATGACTAATATTTTGTTGCCAGCGCTGTGCGCCGGTACTTTACCCCTGAACCGATTTGATGATGCTCTTGACTCTGACGCGACATAATTGATTCAACTTGCGCAGACTTTACACAAAAAGTGTTTGAAAATACATATCAATTTACTTTAACGAAGTGTTGTGTAGTGTTAAAAAAATGTATTTAATAATAAGACTTACAGTATATGTAATGTTTGGTAAATATTTGTTTGGCTTTGGTTTAATATAGAGTAGCGGTGGCCCATGGAGGTGGGAGGAGAAAGGAGGGCAGCGCATTTGTATAGTC
>LUGF01003493.1:0-26614 GCA_001625245.1 Calycopis cecrops | reverse complement strand
GTTTCTGAGGAGTTAAATCTCCCGGTACCGACCACGTGTTCGCTGCGTGTTTTTGAAGCGTCAATGAACGTCCGCGGTAACCGAAAGGTTTTAAATCACGCACACTGTGACACGAGAATTTTATATATTAGATATATTTGCATATTTTATTAAAATCGGCAAGTAGTTTATCGCCGAAATAACGTCACATGTGAATTAAATATATTAAGATAAGATAAGCCTTTTCAACTGGTTTATTATTTGCGTATAGTATCCGTTGTAAATTAAAAATGGATCCCATGACTGGCGTCAACTAAAGGTTACTATCACCCCACACTTGGAATTACGACCTTGAACTACAAACATGATTGCCGTGTTCGTATACGTTTAAAAAAAAATATTATAGATGCAGTTGTGTAGGAAGAAATAATAAATTGATGTACTTTTTAATATATTGTCGCTCATTATACTCTCTAGTACTACTACTCTATAGTAGCAACGTACACTGTCTCCATTTATCCTTTAGCTTTACTTTAGGATGCAGGCCTCAGATTTTGCAGGCCAATATTGTATTATTCTTGCCCAAGGCCGATCGATAGATCCTCCTCGACGGATCTCCATCTTGTCGTTGTAAGGGGGCTTAGTAACCGTGGCTTGTACCACCACGGTGAAGCCAAGAGGGATCCCAGGAGGTGACGCTGCGAGTAGGCTTGGTCAGTGGTTGCGTCCGTGGAGGAGAGGTCGCGGGAGAAGAGACGTATCGGTGAGTCGTTGCCGTGTGCCTGTCCTCTGCGGCCGTTTAATGGTTTACCTCTGAGTGGCCTCGGGGTTGGTCCGTCACCCTGTGGATGGGGTCTTGGAAGTAAGGCGCGCCTTTGTGATTTCTGGCGCGTCTTGCTGATGGAGGGGAGCTCCACGCTCCACGTGGAGGGGCTGCGGGAGTGGCCAGACACCGACGGGTTCGCAGATGATTGCGAAAGCGTGCCCGTAATCCCGTCGTACGGTGCAAGGAGAAAGCACAGTGGGGATTTAGCGGGCAAGAGTCCGGCATAACCCATCTGCTACCTCGGGCGGCTTGGTATCTAGGAGTAATACCCACTATAAAAAAAAAGACAGATTGATAGATGTAAGTATAATAATTGTAATGTGACCCTGTTTCTAAAACTGATGAGTCTGAAGGCTTCTTTGAGGTTTTAGTGCTGGGATCCTATGTTCGTTTAGACCAGATAATGCCGACCGCGACGGCGTCATGTCGTTTTACTTGCCACACGCCAGAAGAAGGTTGTGTTCTTGCCATTTTAGTTCATTATGTCGCATACATTTCGCTAAACTTTGGTTATATACACGTCGTGTATATAATGAAAGTACCTAAATGATTTTTACAATTAGAAATTTTTACTACCATTTCACCTTCTAGCCACCTTCAATATATTGATTGAATTATTCTCTAGATATTTATTTATTTTATTGTTTTTTTAGTTAGATTGAAACTAACCGAACCGAACCGAACCATGTCCACGTTGGGCGTCAAACATGAATCGTTCAATCGTTATAAATTACTTTCTGAATGTCTAATGTGGCTTTGTTACGTTACTTTTTCATAATATACCTTTATATTCATGAAATAATGGTTGCAATCGGTCCAGAGTTACGAACCTATTCTGAAGAATACAAAGAAACAAATAAGTCTGTCCTCTTTGTATATTAGTGTAGATATAGATTAAAATAATGAGTGACAATGTATTAAAAAGTACATCAATTTTATATTCCTTCCTACACAACTGCAACTATAATATTTGTTTTGAAACGTATACGAACACAGCAATCATGTTTGTAGTTCAAGGTCATGATTGCAAGTGTGGGGTCAGTAACCTTTAGTTGACGCAAGTCATGGGATCCATTTTTAATTTAAAACGGATTGTATACGCAAATATGAAACCAGTTGAAAAGGCTTATCTTATCTTAATATATTTAATTCACATGTGACGTTATTTCGGCGATAAACTACTTGCCGATTTTAATCAAATATGCAAATATATCTAATATATAAAATTCTCGTGTCTCGGTGTGCGTGATTGTACTCCACCGAAACGGCTTGTGAAATTGTGTGCCTATCGGGTAGGTCCGTGAATCGGCTAACATCTATTTTTCATCCCAATATTCCCACGGGATCGAAAGTTACGTGGGTGAAACCGCGGGGCGCAGCTAGTACTATTATAAAGAGGAAACTTGTTTGTTTGTTATGAATAGACACCGAAACCACTGGACCGATCTGAAAACACTTTTACTAAGCCTTCTAGCCTACGTTTTACCGCGGGAAAATGCTTTATTCCCATGGGAAAAAGGCTAAACATCTAAAGGGCTGAGCCGATTGGGTTGAAGTTTTATATGGCTATTTCTATGGTTTCCTGGATGAAATACAATTGTATTCAATAAATGGACCTGCTGTCGGTATGTCAACTACTTAACGGGTTGAGATGCATTTGAGAATGTGATGATTTTTAGTAAAATTGTTCTGAATGAGCTCACGAAGGTTTCTAAGTTGGTACGATCAATTTTCGACAGATGACGCCACTCTTATTCCAATGAATTTTACAGTACAGGTAGTGTTAGTTCATGCTGATGTATCTGTTGGTGGCGTAGCAACGCACACCGTGTACAGTTAGTATTATATATAGCTTGTCCAACATGAAAGATGAGCTATATTTTATTTCGGTAATGGCCACGATGTTAATTTTTACACAGCGTGGTATGGTCACGTACTCACAGCGTGATGGTACCTATATTATGGCCTATAGCTTACATCCATAAACAGACTATCTAACCCTGAAAGAATATTTCAATTCGGATCTGTAGTCTTAGATATTAGCGCTTTCAAACAAACAAACTCTTTGCTTGTTAGTTATTATCTACAGTGTTTCTTTAGATTGAAATTTTAAAATTCGTTATATTTTCTGAACGGATTGTCAGGTTTTACCGCCTTATCCATAAGAACAAGTTGAACAACATCGTAAATAATACTTAACACTAGAAAGACGGATAGGGGTCATTTGACCCATTTTGAAGTTTAACGGTGTATAATTCTTAAAGTATGCATTCACGTGTTTTGTCCTCAAATAATTAAAAATGGTGTTTACCTATGTAGACGGCAAGGGGTCTTTTGACCCATGCATCATTTATTGTAATAAAATATCCAATTGTGGGTAGATCATAATATTTATTTTCTTTTCATATCGCCGTCGTTGTTACTTGCCATACGTGAAGATTTATTTCATATTAACTTTTTTTTATAGTAGGTATAACAGAGCAAACAAACAGTCGTAGTCATTTTCATGACTACCGACGCTCATAGGCATCCCCATAGAGGTTATAGGTACAGATACGTTGACCTCTTTCCTCCTCTCACTTCCATGGGCCACCGGCTACTTACGCACTGCAAAAAACACGTCAGCATAATCGTCACGTGTTACGTTTACGCCGTTATCGTGTAATCTAGAGGTGTATCACCGGTCGTGCCGACCCAATTCAGCTACATGCTGATTGGCACTACCTCTTACTGGACTGCTTGTGGTATAAACTGTGCTATTTTTATTATACTATGTCTAGACTCAGTGATAGTCAAGTATTAGCTTTATAATCCTTACCGGAATCCAATCAGATGATGATGAGGGAAAGTTTTTTTTTTTTTTATGATATAGGAGGGCAAACGAGCAGCCGGAGCCATTTTCATGACTACCGACGCCCACAAACATCCGCATAGAGGCTATACAGATGCGCTGCCTTCCTTTCTCCTCCCACCTCCATGGGCCACCGGCTACTTACACACCGCACGAAACGCGACAGCACAGCTGTCACTTTACGCCAGTCTCGTGTAAGCGAGAGGTACCTCCCCGGTCGTGCCGGCCCAATTCGACTGCATGCAAGCATGCAGTGTGGCACTACCTCTTACAAGTTTAAGAAGGTTTATGTTTTAAAAATAATTTTACAGTTCTTTATAGAATAAGTATAGATAAGAAGAAAGTACAAGAAATAAGTAATAATTATTTTGATTTATTTCAGTGTTTCAATGTATTGGATATACACCAAGAATAGAAAACGTACGTATTACTTGTATACATATTTATTCAAATACTAAGTGTATTTGGCACACATTTCACACCATTGGATAAGGGTCTCCTATAGTATTCATATACATACACACACACACTCACACGCGCACTCGATCACACGCACTGACACGTACCTACACGCCTAAATAGTATGTGTATGTGTGTGTGTGTTGCACACACACAAGATGTCCAGATCTCAATGACCTCTGTATAGGATAAACATTAATAAGTGAAACCTTCAACAATAATTTTAGTATAAAAATAATAATTATTAAACATTTTCAGCAAGATCAATCGTGGGAATGGCCAAAGGAAACTGAACGAAAGGTAAGTTGAATACTCGGAATAAATTACACACGCGTCATAGAAATGAGTTATTTTTAGTCTCAGGGAATCATTAGAGAATATATTATCAATTATAATTTTGTAAATAAATTATAATAATGTTATTATTTAGTGCAAATATAATTTCATTATTATATCTATATTTTTTAGACAATAATTACATACATCAGATACTCAGAAAGTCATTATGTGAACTTGGGTGGGTTTAAATCTAAAATGATATTCACGTTAAGCAGAATAAAGTCATCTTTCACTTTTGAATACCCACCTATCTAGAACTTAATATCTAATAACTTCCTACTATTGACCTACCTGATAGAAGACAATCATTATGACTAATCTAATGAGGCTAATTTTAATAATGATGAGCATGGTGGCAGTCATTATGACTATGATAATGTAAATTTACAAATGATAAAAATTAAAATATATATTTTTAAGGATAATGACAATATCTCAGATCTAACAACCACTACCCTACCAATCACGGAAGATAACCCATGCACGCTTACCTATGTACCACCAGTACGACCAGATTTTAAACGTTCTGGACGCAGAATTAGTGAAACAAGTAAGTATTATTAGTAATGTGAGCAATAATAATTATTCATATGTCATTGAATTAACGATAATAAGAATAAGCCAGTGCAGTCTGTATATGCTAAAACGGAGTAAAACAAGCATTCGGTTAAATATTTAATTACTTTATTACACATGGTCATGGCATTATTAGACATGGTCCAATGAGCAGTCACATCTCTTTGGTGCTACTTACATCTCTAAACATAGCGCAAAAAAGCATAAAGGTTAACTTATATGCTTTCTTGCGCTCTATGCTGTATTGTGTTTCTAGCTGTATTTAAATGTAAAGTAATTGCGCTCCTTTCTGCTTTTCGGAAATGGACTAGCAAGGCATAATTTTCATCGGTCCACTTGTATTTCTTGAAAATATCAAGGATGTTACTGACACTTCCACGATTGGGATTTGATTTAGACTTTTATATTTTACACATAAAATATGATTAATAAATACAATTTATTTTCTTGAAATAATATCGCTGGCTTCTAATGTCCTTTATCGGTTGTCGATAGTCAATAAAATACATTTATTTTCAGAATGTTTGGAATATGTATGGGAAGCCAAAATGCGTGCAGATTCTATAAAACAAGTGGACGAATGTAAGTATTGATAAAATTAAAAAAGAAACATTTTTTTTATTTTCTTTGTATGCAATTCTTTTGTCTTTCAGTTCAATTAATATATAATTATAATAGAGTTAACTTACTAATAGTAAAAATAATATTTCAGGCCTCACATATATATCAAAACATTCAGATAAAAGCGCATCATCAGTATACAATACCACGATAGGTGGAAGAGACACTATACCAGGAGAATTTCCACACATGGTAATAAAATAGTAACCTTCACTTTCTGTATATGTAATGTATGTACTTTATAATTTTATATGCATCAATGTTTAATATAATAACTTTTCAATAAAAGAACAATAATAAACAGTCATCAAATATGTATTAATATGCATTGAATCTTCATCATTTTTCTTAATTCAAAGTATTTCCCGCGTACCTATCGTTTTTATATGATTAATAGTATTTTACACTCAGACACAGTTAATATTATAAAATATCTTGCTTAATCATTAGTCATTTATATCCAATAACTCGATCAAATATAGATCAACGGAAAATTGGTGCGCATTTTTTACTAACTCTTATCACAGTTCCACATTTTTAGGGAGCCATAGGATGGAAGGCAGCAAAGGGCACTTGGATATTTAAATGTGGAAGCTCATTAATAAGTTCAAAATACATGCTAACGGCGGCCCACTGTTCGAAGTCCCCACCAGATAAAAATATTATTAGCAAAGATCCAGAAATCGTAAGAATAGGTGACAAGAGTATCATCGACGTTGTAAGTACAAAATAACCAAAAACTCCCATTATTGATACTACTCAATATACCAAAGGAAAATAAAAAAGGAAGAGCAATATACATTTCTTCGTTTTAAATTGACTAGCGTGATAAATTTTATAAACTTTTATTCAAGGTATCAATATATCATCATCAGCGTCTGATCGGTCGATTTGGAAATCTATGGGGGAGGCCTATGTTCAGCAGTGGACGTCCTGTGGCTGAGATGATGATGATGATGATGATGATCAATATATCAATAAATGAAAGGCTGGTTTAGCAGGTTACTGTAGTAACATGATGGAGCTAGACGAAGAATAATATTTCACTATCACATAATTTATTCTAATTAATGATCTCTAACCGTTAAACCTAATATTTATTGTAATTAACTTCCAATGTAAGTCCATAATAGACTAATTTTTACTTTTAATGGAAGCAGCGAAAGCATTATATTTTTTTATGGTCTTACAAACGAGCATACGGAGACATTTTCATGACTACCGACGCCCATAGACATCCATATAGAAACTACACTCACTACTGCGCTGCTCTCCTTTCTCTTTCCACTTCTAAGGGCCACCGGCCTATGGAAATATTAAAATATGTATAAATAATAAGGTATTTATTGCAGCTTCCTGATGGTCAAACGCCAGTAGACATAAAAATTTCTAAAATAATTAACCATCCGAAATATTCATCACCCAAGAAATATTATGACATCGCTCTCATAGAGCTAATTGACAATTTATTTTTTACCACATTTATGATGCCAGCTTGTCTGTGGACTAAACCAGATACAAATGGTATTGAAGAAGCCACATTAACTGGATGGGGAGTTATTGAAACTAGTGAGTCATCTTTTTCATTTACACTTTAAAATTTAAGCTCTAAAAGTCCAGCGGGTTCTTTAAATTTCTGTTATTATCGCATCTGATATTAGCAGAATCAGATATTTTTGTTGTAAATAATGAATCCTATCATAATCATAATTCTATTTTAAATCTATTTTATAAATCCAGTCACACCATGTGCTAAGTCAATGCAATATTGCTAGAGATAATGAACATGGTTCCGTTTGGATGTTTAAAAACATCGATATTTGAATTGCAGCTAATAAGAAAACATCTCCAGAACTACAAGCCGCAGTCGTAAATGTCTTGGATTCTGGACTATGTGACGACTTGCTTAAACCATCCTGTAACAGACTGTGGTGCGGAATGCTGCCCCATCAGATATGTGCTGGAAAATTGGCTGGAGGAGTTGATGCTTGTCAAGTGAGTATTATATTACATTCAGATAAATTTGTCTATCTATACAGGGTTAGTTTTTGGTCACCGGCCAAATTTTCAGATTTGGTTCAGAATCGATAATACATTCCATTTATGAAATAAAACAAATAAGAAAAATAATATAAAAAATATTTTTGTCCCGTACGAAAATAAATACCGTGTGGCTAACAAAATTGTACATAGCCACCGCGCGCCGCCCGCAGTGGATACGAAACACAATCAGCTGTTGAGGTCAACACACTCTTCGGGTGCTAATGCGCGCAGGTATATTTACGGACCGTTTCAAATAGATGTTTATGTAACAAAATATTACAAATACGACGATAAAATTAAAACACACCCTTGAAATGATGTTTATTTTCTTATTTTAAAATATGGCCGGTGACCAAAAACTAACCCTGTATAATGGGTTAGATATTATATTGACTTATCTTCAACTGATTTGTAACGCTGTCGTTGGAGCAGACGTAGTCGTTTACGGATCATCATTTTATAGGGCATACCTATGCCATCTTACTACGGCTACTGAAGCGGTAATAGTTGGTTAGAGACCGACATAACCATTTGAGTATGGCTCTGTTGCAATGGTTGGTCCTGGTTTCAAAAAGTTAAGAAAATAGTGGTCGAAGTCCACCTCAGTCTTTCGAGGTTACCATACAATTTCTGCAAATGAAATAAACTGATATTTTTAAATAGCCTAATTATAATACAGGGTGATTCCGGCGGACCTTTACAAGTGAAAATTCCGCTCCCGGCATCAACAAATCAGTCCATGCACTATGTCATCGGTGTCACGTCGTTTGGCATTGGCTGCGCTAGAAAAAACTTGCCAGGGATATACACCAGAGTGTCCAGCTTTCTCGATTGGATTGAAAGTATTGTTTGGCCAGATGAGTTATAAAATAAAATAATTATTTTAGTGATTTTATATTAAAATCACAACTATTGGTACATATTTTTTCAATTCTCCAGGAAAACATAATGAAAAACTATTGAACGCAAATCATATAACTATCGTTGTTGACCGTGTACTTTACTTCATATACACTTCCTTTACGATTATACTACTTAAATGGAATGTATCGCAATTTATTTAAAAAATGAACCTAACCTAACGTCTCAGAAGTTTTAGAGCAACCACGATCACTGGAGGACCAGATTTTAAAGATTTAAGATGTTGCCAATGCTGCTGTAGAGTATGAGAAATAGTAACTGGTGTAAGGAGAAGAGAGAGAGAGAGAGAGAGAGAGAGAGAGAGAGAGATTATATAGACTAATTCTTGAGATGGTATTATATTAGTAAACATTATAATCAGAGTTGTAACTTAGACGAGAGAGCGTGTGTGGAGTGTGTCCATTACCATGCGTTGGCTTCTAAGGTATGATTATTTTATTTCTTCTTTATAAATTCTTGTACAAATAGGAAATGATGTCGAGTGGATGGTGAAATATTGATCGACTATTCCAATTAAATAAATGATTATTTAAATAGCAATGTTTTAGCATAAGATTAATAGGAATAACGACTGTCTTCAGTGAGACGCGAACACCAAATATTCGACGTGACTTCTACTCACAAAAAAAGTGTGCTTTTGAACACACATCTGAAGTAGAACTTCATACACGAAACAAAAACATAATAATACGGCTATGAGAGGGAGAGAGAAAGATAATGTGCGCGCGCACTGCTCCTGCTTGCTACTACAGTAATGAAAGAAACATAACTATTTCTCACTTTCTGTCTTCACTAACTTATACCTCCCTTCCAACTTCCGTGCCTCGCCCGATCACACTTTTCATAACGCTCTCTTTACTCATTTATCAGCTAGTCATGCGAGCGTAAAGAAATTTTACTTCAAAAATATCCAGAAAGAATCGGCGACGAAGCGTGAATACGCTTCTCCACGGTACCAAAAAGAAATCTTAAGGAAAATATCATGCTATATTTTATTTTTACTTTCCCGTCGAAAAAAGTGCCTAACGAATTCGTCAAGTTTGCTTCGTATAGTAAATCAATTTGGAACCGGTAATTTATTTATGTGGCTCTATGAGTATATTTTTTATATCGTGTACAAAAAGTCTATTGAATAATCTACCATGGACTTTTTTAGGATCTATTTATTCAAAATATAAAATATTTTTAATATTGATATGATAATAACTTAAGACAGAAGGTCCTTCCTTCCTAAATAAATCAACTGACTTGGTATTTATTACATGGATCTCACAACTTTTTACAACAGAAAACCTGAGCTGCTTGAGTTGGTTTTTTACAGATCTTTTTGATGGGAACTATTAATAAATTCCTTTTTGAACGTAAACCAAGTTATTCTTAGACAGAACCGGTTCTGATCTTGGAAACAATCGTCCGTTTATTTTTTCGCATTGACTATGTGAAGTGCATTAAAAAGTAGTAAATTCACTTGCATTTTCCTTATACCTCTCGTAAGTGCTACGTGTAAACAAACAACACAAAATAGAAAAAAAAAAGATGCATTATATTTTTTTGCTCTTAAGTATGTTCTTGATTTTGGGTACGTGTTTCGATTATGTGTACTTTTCATACATTTCTTCTATAATTTCGTATTATAATTTTTTTAGTTTTTGAAGTTTCTTCAGAAAATTTTACTTTTGATTTCACTGCGTCTAGAAATGAAAGGGTAAGCATGTTGTGTTTTATTAATCTGCAGAATTACATATTATATTTCTTGTGGTGATCTATGTTTCCGATGATTGTGGATAGAATAATGTAGGAATTAGTTAAATTAGTTCTACGTCTCTCTTCTGATATACTCTGCTTCCCTTGCGAGCTCTCACGAATTTCAACACGCTTGAGGATATCTCAGGATATAGAATGCCAGGAGTCAATGAGTGTGTGAGTCAATGCATAGTAATCGCACTTACCCATTAGCCGAGAGACTCGAATTATTGTCTTATTTACACTCCTTTCTTTTATCTCTTTAAGCTTCCGATTTATAGTAGGCACAGTTCATCTACACACTACATGTAATAGTGTGTAGGTAATGTTCACCTACACACTATATTTAGTAGTGTTAATCCTCAAAACGCATAAGCTTTATTATAAAACTCGCATGGTCTCACTAATCCATTCGCGCAGAATGTATTTGAAGGGAAGAATTGAATAAAATCACATCAAATATAAAAAAAATATCAACCATTGAATGTCGTATGTCCCGTTTTTAAAACATCAAGCAAAGAATGTGAAGCTAGCAAATAAATTAAAGTCTAATAGAATGAATACCTTGAGAGTAATCTTTTTTGAGCGAATATACATATACATCTAACAACAATTTTTTTTGATTTATTTTTTACTTTTTTTTTAAATAAAAAAAAATCTAATAACATATTAAAATGTACCTACATTTTGCTTATTACCGTAAGATCTTAACATTACTTTCGTTTAGATAACGTGCGTGACACTGGGAACAATAAAATATATTTTAGGCAGCCAAGTTTTAGTAAGACAGTGCCACACTGCATGATTACATACAGCCGAATCGCGTCCGCGTCGGTACGACCGGGGAGGTACCTCTCGCTTACACGAGACCGGCGACAGCTGTGCTGTCGCATTTCGCGCGGTGTGTACTGTGTATATTGCCGGTGGCCCATCGAGGACGAGATCTTTTTTTTTTCTTTTTTTTTCCGACTCCTTTCTCCTTCCGTCCTCAATGGGCGCATCTGTATAGCCCCTATGCATATCTACACCATAAAAAAAGTTTCTGATTCTCAATACAATGTTACTTTTTTTTTAATATTATAATTATTATATGAGCAGAGAAGTCACTATTCGTATAATTGCAATCATGAATTTATTGCCAGAACATTATTGCAACCATGAATCCTTTAAGTCAAGATCTAAATTTGAATGACCCTTGTGTGAAATATAAGCCGACAAAACCAGACTTTTCCAAGGCCGGACGTAGAATCAGCGAAGAAAGTAAGTTCAGTTGTAATATTTATATTTAAGTATTTTAAATAAAGCGACTATGCCAAACTATATCAATTAAACATAAGTTCAAGTGAACTCGAATACGCTAACGAGAACAATCTTTAGACGTCATCTTCATCATAATCATCATCATTTGACGATTGTCTATATAATTAAAACCTTTTAGTAGATATATATTTCATAAATAAAAAAGGGTACCATCAGTTTTAGTACACATGATTAATCTTTATAAAAATTATAATTAAATAACTATAACGTTTGGGGCCTACTTACGTGAATATTTACATATTTACATACATACATATAAATCTATTTTACAGAATGCTTAGAATACATTTGGGATATAAAGACGATAGAAGACATAAAGAATAGAAGAGAACAATGTAAGTGCACACAAATTACCACTATACAATAAAACCTGCAGTCTCAAATAACTGCTTTCGTTCCTTTGATTCCTTTTGCTATGGTAAATAAATCGGAATCTATTGATATAATTATATTTTTTTTTACAAAATGTGACTTTTATTTACCATAGGCAATAAGAAAAGACTTGAAGCAGGACAGGAGATAGAAGTCATTTACTACCCGGCTGCTGTTGGCGGTCGAGACACTGTTGCAGGTGAATTCCCACACATGGTAAATATTTAAAACCTTTTCGGGGTGTACTCTTTCAGAATCAATAGCTCAAGTCTAAATTAAGAAAGCATATGTCGTTATATCATATAATTAAATTTCTGGCGGTACTATTGAACGTGGTATTAATTTAGTTAACACTTCATTTATCGGTAGAAGGCAATTAATTAGAGTAAAGATCAAAATAATGTAACTTTGAATTTGGCTCTCATTTCACGTTCATTACTTTTGCTCTTCACTTCTTATTTCACGTTATGACATTCCAGGGTGCATTAGGATGGAGAGCAATTTCTGGAACTTGGATTTTCAAATGTGGCTGCAGCTTGATTAGTTCCAAATTCATGTTAACTGCTGCTCATTGCTCCAAATCTCCTCCAGACAGCAACGTTGCTAATAGAGTGCCAGAAATAGTCAGACTGGGAGATAAGAATATTATCGATACGGTAAGCAATAATAATCAATATTCAGTTTAGAGATAAATATAAATAAAACTGATAAAAGTGATAAAACTGACGTGATAATGAAATATTTATGAAAATATCTACGCGGGTCAACTAATTTTGGTGTAGTTTTTTTGGCATTATTCTGACTCGGACTCTAAGTCTTATTAAACTACTATAACCCCGCTGCTAGATCAATTCTTTCATCATATTATTATGACTCATTGTATAATCTGATAATTAGTTTTTAATAATTTATGTAATAAGTTGTCTTATGGAGGTTATGTGTTTTGTAAAACTTTCAAATAAGTTTGAAAGTTATAACGTTTCTTAATTATTAATTCAACATAAAATTTATATTTTTCAGTTTGCTAACGGCCTATATCCAGTAGATGCTAAAATTTTAAGGATAATTACGCATCCACAGTATTCTCCTCCAAAGAAATATTATGATATTGCAATTATTGAGTTAGTAACTGAGCAGATATTTGGCAAATATATTCAGCCTGCGTGTATTTGGCCATCGTATAATACTAACCCACTTGGCACCAAGGCGACCCTTACTGGTTGGGGTGTTATAGAAACAGGTAATGCCTAGACGAATGATATAAAGTCCGCAGATATTAGATCCGGCTAGTTTTATTTCTACTCAAAGTTTACCTTTTTTAGCATTTTTTAGATAGTATATAAATATGGTTATAATTATAATAAATAGGAAAACTAGAATAGCTGGGATTATCCATATAAGCGCACCTAAATAGAGGCTTATGCCAATGTTAGATAAATAGTGGTGGACGATAAAATTCGTTTAGAAATGTTTCTTTTTTAACACAATTTTTAAATCCCAGTACATTTCTATGGTTGCATACATTATTTTACTTACTCAAATTTATCTTAAGAGTTTTAATGATATAAATTGGTAACAACAAAACATAATAAATATTTCCCATTTTTGTTTCTTTTATGACTATATACTTACTATAACCGATACTTAACATTAATTTTGATTTTATGATCCTTTTTTATTTGTTTCTCTTGGTAATCTATAAAATAATATAATGAGTGCAGATTGTACAGTAAATGACTATTAGTATTTCTTTAAAAGTAATTAAACAGACTTTTTTTTCTATCATTATTTGCATCTAAAAATGTAGGTTGCCTTCTCAATTACTACTACTAGGCTAGGCAAGTAATGAAATATCTATTTAAATTGTAAAACTTATAAAACTTTAAACTCATCACGAGTTGTTGAATCCGTGGCTGAGTTCTGAAATTTAATGTTTAAACACGTGCCTAAATAGGTACCTTATCCTGTGGCTGGTTTAATTATTTCTCTTTCTTCAATAGCTGGTAAAACTACGTCACCAGAGCTACAGGCTGCAGATGTTGATGTTCTTGATTCAAGCCAATGCGACGCTTTATTGAGGCCGACATGTAATCGATTGTGGTGTGGGCTGCAACAGCATCAAATCTGCGCTGGAAAATTGAAAGGAGGGGTTGACGCTTGTCATGTTAGTATTCTTTCATAAAATCGATAATAGATAGAGCCACGCTTTGATTATATACACGTCTATACAGGGTTAAATGTAATTAACGCAAGACTTCTTGCAGGCAGCATGTCTACATCAATACCAACAACATTTGTTCGACGACTTTTTACGAATCTAGATAAATAGCACAAAAAAAATAAAAACAAAAAATGTTTGCACCCTCTGTTATTTATTACTCTGTATATTGTAAGGATGACGCGCGGGAGCCCCTATCTTGCCGCGCGCGTTTCCCGCGCTATTTTCTTAGCCGCACGCAGACTAAATGATAGATCAGAGGCAATATATTAATTTTGTATGGGAATATTAAAATTTTAAAATCTATTAATTTTCAAAAGTCGTAGAACAAATGTTGTTGGTATTGATGTAGACATGCTGCCTGCAAGAAGTCTTGCGTTAATTACATTTAACCCTGTATAATCAAAGGAGCCACGTATGCTTTCATGTAGCCGTATTGGGCCGGCACTATCGGGGAGGTAGCTCTCGCTTACACGTAACCGGCGTAAAAGGGCTGTGCAGTCGCGTTTCGTATGGTGAGTAGTAAGCCGATGGTCCACGGAGGTGAGCGTCGGTAGTCATGAAAATGGCTCGGACTGCTCGTTTGCCATCTTGATAATTTTCCCTTTGCTATTAAAGAAAACTCACATATGAACTACCATTGGACCTGGACTGATTATTACAGGTGTGCCAATCTTCGACACTAATGAAGTATCGAATCCTGTCTAAAACCTACGCGGCGCTACTAATCAGTTGCCTACCGTAGTATATTAACAGTTATGCCAGTAGTCTATTGCTTGCTTTTTAAAATAAGGGGCTCATCACAATTTGTTTGAGGCATAGAGTCAGTAAATTATGAGCCTTTTGGTGATTACCCCATAAAATTCCCCATAACGAGAGACTATACAGACTTATTTACTTACTAACAGGGTTACTCTCCTTTAGGTACACCATCCCGCTCACCGTAAATTTGGGGTTTTCCAAACCACACGAAATGCTCCCTGACCTCAGTGCTATGAAGGAGAAAGGTATCTTACAGTCATTCAATGAAACTATTTGCTTGCACCATTTGATAAATAAAAGTTCCAGGTTGTTTACTAAAGAAGTAATATCTCAACTTAACTAATTAGATTTGCATCTCAGATATCCTTCTCGCATTGTAGCTTTATGGTCGCCGCACACTTATCAACTCGGAAAGGGATCGTAAATGCCTCGCCTAGAAAAGCGAAGACGATACGATTACGTTATGTTTCCCATTAGCGTGCGTTGTAGTATGAAGTTTCATGCAAAGAATATTGACCGATTCGAGGACCGTATCACGGTTACGATCCCAGGCCAGCATCAGCCTGACACTTTTTACAGATCATGCGATTTCTCGCGGGTTATTCTAGTCTGATTCCCTTGAAATGCAGCATTGTAGCGTAAGGCTGGTTGGACGATGCATAAATGCATTTTCCCTGCGACATAAAATTTCTATTCTACCTAAAAATGTGTGAACAAGATTCATAATTTTATTCTTTCAGGGTGACTCCGGTGGACCCCTTCAAGTAAAAGTCCATTTGCCATTCAAGACCGATGTCAACTTGCATTACTTGCTAGGCGTCACGTCCTTTGGAGTCGGTTGCGCTCTCCCAAACTTGCCTGGAATCTACACACGCGTATCCAGTTTCTTAGACTGGATTGAAAATATTGTTTGGAAATAATTTATAAATACGTCTTGCATTTTTTTTTCTACATTCAGGGGAAATGTGTTCTTTTATGGTATAGGGGGGGTGGAAACGAGCAGTCGGAGCCATTTTCATGCCTACCGACGCCCATAGGCATCTGTATTTACAGATGCACTGCCCTTCTTTCTCCTTCTTCGTCCATGGGCCATCATGTATTTTCGCAATACCACTAATACAGGCTGGTGATTCAATAGATGCGTTGCCCTCTTATACCACACGAGTGACAGAGGCCGCGAATTATACTGAGCTGTTTTAGATTTGTTAGCCACATGGTTAGAACAAATTAATGGTTTTAACATTACATATTATGTTCATGATGTTTTTCAATATTATGTTAATATCTTATTAAATGAATTTTATCTTAATATTGAATTTTTATTGTAATTTTGCCACTAAAAGGAAACAGTCTACTAAGCAGAATAAGTCAATGGGCCTTTGCAACTTAATGTGAAAATTAAAAATCTTCAAATGAGAAGTAACTCCATCAGTACGGTATATAATCTTTACTCGTATAAACGGCAATCCCAATCAAAAATGTCAAAACGAGACCACAACCGATTTTTTATAGGCAACTAACTTCTTATAATCACAGGGGAAAAAATTGATACACTCCATGACTCTACACATTAAAAATTAAGAGGATTTTGTATAATTACAAAAATGGGAAAGAAGACATCAATTATCTTGATTTTCAGAGTGCTAATAAACATTAAACATTTATTTTACAGAAAAACTGCACATTTGAATTATCAAAAATTAATAAAATAAAATAAATTAATAAATGAATTGTGAATTATTGTATTATCTTTAGTATAATAAATACATGTATAGAAATTTGAATATAATTGATGTCTTTCTTGTTATGTTTCCAAAGAAGAAATAATGACGTATAAATTAAAGAATTATCATGTAGTCGGAGAAAATGTTTCCTCAGTCTACAATTAAACACGATATTTATCTTGCACTTCTTGGTAATATCTCATATATTACCAACATTCAATATTTTTACAGAGCAATAAACTTATGATGAAACTGCAAACTGTAGACATAATATTGATTTCCGTCAAGGTTAAGCAACGAACAACGTATTAAAAAATCGCCTTACATCATAGATGTTCATAGCACACAGTTCGACCACAATAGACAAATAGTGAACATGCTGCTTATGATAAAATAAAATTTTGAAATATTTAAATTAGATAGATGCTAGTTTTTCATCAAGTAAATTATATTCGAAAGCTTGTAACATGGAGTATAACTTAAGTGCGACAATACTAATAGTTCTTAACTGTAATATTTTATCTTAAATTCAATGAAAGTAGTTATAGTTTGTGTAATATTTGTGATTATGTGTAATTTGTTTTCAGTGAGCAAAGTATTCATAACAGTTTCTTCGACGTCGAATTCTGACTCCTCAAATCTGGCAAGTATAAGTTTTATATAAAATATCAGTAGTAAAACGCAATGCCATGTAGTTGCAGCCAAATTGAAGAGGAACGGGTATATACCAAAATCAAAATGTTTTTATTCAAAATAGAATTATAAAAAATGCTTTTTGAGCTTTTAAAATTACATTTACCACCGGTTCAGCCCTAGTCCTGCCCTCAGAAGAACCGGCGAAACAAACTCGGAGCATAGCTGTCGCTTTGTGGTATGGCTCATATGACATGGCTGAAAAGTGACAGTAGATTTCTAGAAGTTTGGCCACAAGGTACCGGCTATTCATTTGTCCACTGATAGTGATAGTACTAAAAAAATTGTTAGTAATTGTTGAAAATAGAATCTCTTATAATTTGGTCGTAGGTGATCTGTTACAAAATGGATATTAAATATTTTTTCAACACGGCGTGTGATAAATCCGCGTTTAAGTCCCACTAAATCATGAGATAAAGCGCAAATTATTGCATGAAATAATGCACGGCGTGATTTCTATCCACCTGCGTGAAAATATAATAAACAAAAAATAAAACCTAGTTCTATCATATCTATATCTATACTATATAATAAATCTGTAGAAGGGTCAATTCTGTACATTGAAAATATTGAAAAAATAAATAGCAGGGGGTGTTACTGGATCGATACCAAACCCAAATATGCGATTAAAAAAATTTTTGTCTGTCTGTCTGTCTGTCTGTCTGTCTGTATGTTCAAGCATCACGTGAATACTAACGGTTCGATTTCGATGAAACTTGGTATAATTATACCTTATTATCCTGGGCATAAAATGGGATACTTTTTATCCTGGAAAAATACGTAGAAAAAAAAAATCCTATCTATACTATATAATAAATCTGTAGAAGGGTCAATTCTGTACATTGAAAATATTGAAAAAATAAATAGCACCCCGTGTTACTGGGTCGATACCAAACCCAAATATGCGATTAAAAAAAATTTTGTCTGTCTGTCTGTCTGTATGTTCAGGCATCACGTGAAAACTAACAGTTCGATTTCAATGAAACTTGGTATAATTATACCTTATTATCCTGAGCATAAAATGGGATACATTTTATCCTGGAAAAATACGTAGAAAAAAATAAATCCATCCATGCGAAGACCGACATCCGCGCGGACGGAGTCGCGGGCGGAAGCTAGTCACTAATAAAATTTTCCATATATTTTTTTATAATATAAGGTGTCAAACTAGCACTTGGACCTAGCTATATAATGTATATGTCCCTTTTATGTAATCAAATAAACGTGTTTTCTCTCTTTCTTTCTTACTTTTACTTTAGCTTAATTAAAAATATTTTATTTTCAGAGTGACTTGATTATATTTGGGAGAGACAAGTTTTTGAGTAAGCACATTCTACGGAATGTAAGTATTTTTTTTATAAAATAAAAGGCCAACGAGCAGAAGGAGCCATTTTCATGACTGCCGACGCGCATAGACATCCGCATAGACATTGACAAATGCGTTGCTACTTCCTCGTTGTTGTGTGTAATGTTTACTTCACGTGACTCAAGGAGGAGGGAGTCCCCTAAACATTAATATAAAAAACAAATATCATGTTTTTTCAGCATGTAGAAATAAGTAGGCATTGGGCAGATATTAGAAATCACACCTTTGTAAGTAATTGAAATAATTATAGGAAAATTATTTTATCTGTGGATCGGTGTTATCATTATACAATAAATTATATTAATTATACAATAATGTCTAGCAGAAGTATTTTTTTTTTATTATAAGCTTTGCATGTATCTTTTGTTCCGAGCTACAATATTGGCAAATAAAATAAAAGGCTCTTCAAATACTTTTTCAAGGTATGCAGTCACTCTTGCGTTTTGTAAGTCGATCGATTTAATCGAGAATGTTCAGCTTGATATGAGAAGATCAATCGCGCCTCCGAGAAAAAGATCTTAACAGACGTACCGACAAGACCGCCTGACCAACTAACAACAAAATTATCCTATAAAAAAATCTGCTCATTTTTTTTTTTAAAGATGGCGGACCAGACGGTAACCCAGGATCCAAATCAATATGACCCATGTGCTAAATACGACCCCCCAAAACCTGACTTCGAATCTGGATATAGAATCAGTGAAGCAAGTATGTAAAAATATTTCATAATATTTTTTTTTAAATTTTAAATAATGAATTATTAAATACTAGAGAACAAAAAATAAACTTAATTTGAAAAGCCTCTCCTTTTGATCGTTAAAACAGGAAAGTACCCTTCTTATCTTTAGACAATACCTGTACCTTTTTTATGACAATGAAAATTAACGTCCAATTATGTGAAGAATATAATTTTAATAAATACAGAAAACAAGGAAATGAAAAATGGTAAAACTCGTATTTTCTTATTAGCTAGACATTCTATGAAAGCTATTCTTATTTCAGAGTGCCTAGAAAATATATGGAACCTAAAAGTCGACGGAATTATGCAAGATAGGAAAGAAGAATGTGAGTATTGTTTTTTTTAGTAAATGAAAGCAAACTAAAATCTACCTTTTGATAACTACGGACATCCATAGAAATCCGCATAGTTATTGAACTCCTCTTCATCTCTTTTCTTCTTTAATGGAGCACTGGAAACTTACAAACCACTCGATACGCATATGCGCAACGTTATTTCTGATATAATATAGAGGATTTGACATAATAATGAATGTTCAGTTGCCTTTAAATAAATTTAACATACCTACTATTTACTACATAATACATACCTAGTCCCCCTCTTTAGTTAATGTAGATAGATCGTTTTACTTGTAGGTTATGTGAAAACGCAAGCACCAGACGAAATTCCTGCTGTTGGTGCTATTGGAGGCCGTGATACATACGATGGAGAGTTCCCACACATGGTACAGTACTAAGTGTTCTTAGCTAATCAACGCGTACTGCGGCCAAGTCAATGGTGCCAATATATCTTATATTACTAGTTAAGCAGGACAATAATTTGCGTTTCCATTTCGGTTTTGCGGCGAAACCGAATACTAATTTCGGTTATCACGATCTCAACAGCGACAGGCTCACCGCTGCACCATTTTGTAGTGATACAAAAACAATCTCTAGTAATTCAACCTCTTGTTCAGATTGGAAAACAACCCTCAGATACATGACCCTCAGGATTTGAGACGAATAAGGCGCAGGACTGGCTACCTAACGTCTTAAAGACACAGTGTAACGCAGCTTTATACGGTTTTTTTTTGTTTTTTTTTTTATGGTGTATAAGGGCAAACGAGCAGTGGAGCCATTTTCATGACTACCGACGCCCACAAACATCCTCATAGAAGCTACACAGATGCGCTGCCCTCCTTTCTCCTCCCACCTCCATGGGCCACAGGCCACTGGTATGTAACCACATGAAACGCGACAGCACAGTTGTCACTTTACGCCGGTATCGTCTAAACGAGAGGTACCTCCCCGTTCATGCCGGCCCAATACGACAGCATGCAATCATGCAGTGTGGTAATACCTCTTACTTAAAAATCTCTTACCAAAAACCTTCCCTAAAATGATACTTATGTACCATTTTAGGTAAGATTTTTGGCCTCGACCTCATGATCTACCGTTAAACTTGACAAAAGGTCTATAAAGCAACACACAAGACATTTCTCATAAATGTTTATATGGAATATAAATATTAGCAAGAGATAAATATTCGGTCACGTTTCATATGGTTTGTGAAAAGGTAGGTGAGGTAAAGAGCAAAGTAGGTATATTATATGAGTGGTCGATGGACGATGTCGATAGTCACATTCGATGACTTCGTTATCTCAATTTTGTCTAATCGTTGATAAACAGATAAAATGATTATAACCTAAACAATATGAAAAATTATTATTTAATCACTATGAATGTTTTAAAAATTTAATAAAATAAAATATTTCAACTGCTTTTTTTTCTGTCTGTGATACAGGGCGCAATTGGTTGGCGCGCCAATTCTGGGAACTTGAATTTTTTGTGCGGTTGTACACTTATTAGTCCAAAGTTCACGTTGACTGCTGCTCATTGCTCACAAACACGACCGGGTGACTCAAATATTGCAAGTGTGTATCCAGAAATAGTACGACTTGGCGTAAAAAATATTGGAGTTAAGGTAAAATAGTAATTAAATAACTTAGAATACAAAATATGCCCTCGAATGATGGACACTAACCGATGCTATTTCCTGTGTGGAATATTTGAGACAATATTATGGTAGTAAATTAACATATTCGCAACTATAAATATTGGTCCTCAATCTAATCAAAATATCCATAATTTGTAAAGTCAAAAGATCGCTCAATATTTTCACTCTAATGACTTTTAGATGTATGATAAATTTTAAAATTAGGTTTTTGTATTGTAACGAAATTAGTATTGTACAACCTGTTAGGTATTCACCGCTTACACGATATCGACGTGAAGTGATTGATGGCTGTTATGTCACGTTTTGTAGGTTTGTGAGGGTTCGAACCGCCTATTAGAGATTGGGTTGGATGTGACCGACAGTAATCAACTTCTTACCCTCTTATGCGACAAAACAGTAACTGAAAAATGAATGGAGTCGTCGCCTGCAAAACTTTTGCATTTATTTAAAGACAACCTTTATGGTGAATTGTTAAATCACAAAAGATATTATTATTTTATGTTGAAAGCGATCTTAAATTTAATAATAATGTGAAATCTGGAGGAGTGCTTGAAATTGCTCAGAAATAGGGTAATTTTATTTATTTTATTATTTTACGGGCGTGTATGTACATGGATTGGATTTCTACGTTCTTTATTAAAGCTTGAATGGCTTCACTTGTAACGGATAAGGTGTTGTACGTATGTTGTTCAATTAAATGTAATTATAACGGGAATTTATTTCAGATAGAAAGTGTTTCTAATCCAGTGGATGTCCCAATTATCAAATTTATAAATCATCCGAATTACACACCTCCTAAGAAGTATAACGACATAGCTATAATTGAGCTGGGATATGCAGTAACATTTACGGATAATATTCAACCGGCTTGTCTTTGGACGAATAATGACACCAGCAACCTTGGTACTTACGCTACGCTTACTGGATGGGGTGTATATGAACTAGGTGATATAATATGTATAATGCAGTTTATATTATGATAAAAATAACATATCATTATAATATATCATACAAATCATTCAATTCCAAGACACTGATTTTATTTATTTATTTATTTATTTATTTATTACAAGAATACTTATAGGGCATCGGGCACACATTACAATTATTAGTGAATTTTATAGGTGTTAGAAATTACTTGTCGAAATATTGGGTCTTCTCCTATACCTACTCTCTCTCTCTCAATGTCTGTCCTTGTAAAAACGATTTTAATTAATATATTAATAATATTTTATTAAGAAACAGCCTAATACAATATTTATCTAAAGCTTAATTTTTAAAATAACAAAGCATACAGGGCGACAATTTGCAAATTTCCATCCATATATTCCATCAAATAAATCAATTTTTGTTTTTATTCAATCCTAGAAATTATACTGTAGATTTTAACATAACTGTTTCTGATTTATAGAAACCAAGAGGACGTCTCCAGAATTGCAAGCAGCAGATGTGGATATCGTAGACTCTGACGTCTGCGATCAGTTGCTCAGATCATTTTGTAACAGGTTGTGGTGTGGTGTTCAAGATCAGATATGTGCCGGAAAATTGGCAAGCGGAGTAGATGCTTGTCAAGTGAGTATAGCTAAAATTTTAAAATTGATAAAATATATTTTTAAAGACTCTTCGGGTGTTAGTTTCCATTTGTGATCTTGTATATCGTTGGTGTTCATATATTTTCATGATTTATTGTATTGTCGGAATATATTATAATGTGTTTAAAGTCACTTTATTGACGCCAAATCCTCATTATAGAGACTGAATCCTAACTCGAATAATATTTGAAATAATACTCTGAAGTTTGATAGTTCTAATGGAACAATGTGCAGCTCAGCATGCTAAAATGGCAATGGGTAGGTCGAATTGCTTTCGATTATAGGCTGCGTACATTAATGATCCAGCCCTGGGCACTTAAGACTTGGTAAAGCTCACCGGGAGCCACGGTACACAAGTGCCTCGTTGCAGTGGTCTATGTCGTACAGGGAAGCCTTATTTTCAGTGGATATTCTCCTGCTTGTGATAAAAATGATAACAATTATGAAATTATTCAATTACCGAATCCCTCTCATGAGAAAACTCACCATTCTACATTCACAAGATCACCATTCTACAAATTGATTTGCAGGGTGATTCCGGAGGACCTCTACAAGTTGAAATTCAATTACCTTTTACAAAGAAGACTAAACTCCATTATCTTATTGGAGTGACTTCATTTGGGGTTGGGTGTGCGCGACCAAACATACCTGGTGTATATACAAGAGTATCCAGTTTTATTGATTGGATTGAGAGTATTGTATGGAGATAAATTTATATTATAAATTAATATATTATAATAAATAATTTTGAACTGGCTTTAACTTTTAATTATTACTGAACTATTATGATAAATCTATTGTATCTATATAATTTATTTTTAATTAGTATTTCACATTTTTACACGTGAATTTTTTTTCTTGTCGTCATACGTCTTGGTGCTTACTTTTATTGACCTATCTAAATTTATACATGAGCAAAAAAAAACACGAAGAATATTTTAATAACATAATAATTACAACTACTACCTACTACTAACTGAGGATAACAATAAAGTGATGTGCACAATACATTATCGTCACATTCCGTCAAGGTTACACAAACTACATACAAGTACAGCGCCGCAAATTCTATTCTTTAAGTGTTATAATACTCAAACATACACATCACTTCAAAACTCCTTATAGTATTCGAATAGCCTCTAGATCAATCTGAGTTACAAATAAGAAATACTGCTTGAATACTAAAAACAAATATTAAAAAATAGTGAAAGTACTTTTTAAATGTGTGTTATAAAGTTGTTTTAAGTATTTTCCGCACCAGTGTCGACCACCGACTGGTGATGATGATGATGAAGTATTTTCAGCATTCGCAGATGAACCCGCATTAAACTCTCGTTGTAGAGATATTGGTGACACAGGAGTAGCAGCGGTGGGAACGAGTGGTGGGTCAAAACCTATTAAAATAAATACATAGGCCAATGCATAATGTTTGTATGAAGTATATTATGACGAAATAATCTAAGAAAGAAACTTCATTTTTTTTATTTTATCCTTGGCAGATATGGGAAGAAGTGGACATTTTGATTTTATCGTATTAGACGGCGCTAGGTGAACTACTCACCCTCAGATAAAAGACAAGAATGGTTTTAATCATATTATTATTATTTAAGTTTTTGTGTGCTGATCTGCCAATTGTGTATCAATAATGACTTCGTTATTTTTTGCGATGCGCCTGCCGTCTGCCGGGTCAGAACTTGTTTTTGGTATAGCATAATATTGTATATTGGAAGCAATAGTAAAAACATACAAAAGGTACATAATATAATTTTTCTATATAATACAGAGGGCAAACGAACAGTCGAAGCCATTTTCTTGACTACCGACGCCCATATACATTCGCATAGAGGCTATACAGCTGCGCACGCCCTCCATGGGCCCCCGGCTAATTACACAACGCACGAAACGCAACAGCCCAGCTGTCAATTTACGCCTGTTTTGTGTAAGCGAGAGGTACCTCCCTGATCGTGCCGGCCCAATTCGGCTGCATGCAAGCATGCAGTGTGGCACTACCTCTTACAACGTCAATGATCTAAACATAATTAGATGCTGACGCTGGTATGGCGTGATCTGTTATATATACCAAAGTTACAATTTGTTGTTTCACGCCCAAAAAATTTTGAGTTCCTTATTACGTTATTATAGAAAATATTAATTATCTTGTAATGCCTTGCAAATTTGTTGAAGGTCGATTGGCTCTTCTTCCTTCTTCCCGTAAATTTATTGGGTAGATATTTGAACATCGAAATGGAAATATATAAATATTTACTTGTGACTTCTAATGCAAGGCCCTTTCAATTTTTCGATTTATTATATTTCAAATTGATTCCTTTCATTCTGTAATTAAAAACAATAAAATGACCTACCTTACTTTGTTTATCAATATATTAAATAAAAAAATGTTTTCATTTGATGAGAATCCTATCATAACACGTTATTTATTACATTTTACATTCTTCTCTTCATTTTTTAATTATCGAAGAAACAGTCGAAAGGGTCTATTTATTACTTTTCGAATTCCAAAAACTGACATTTATACCACTTGTAATAAAAGAAAATATTTTGGCAGATTAAGAGGCATAAATTAGGCGACCCACGATCTTAAATCCCTGGATTGAATAACTGACTACTATTCAACCCGATTTACGTTTACAACGGCAGCTGCTGTCTAACTGATATCCAAGAAGAAAATCTCAGATTTCCATCATCTTTGTCTTCTACTACTACTCTAGTATTCCCCCTGAAATCCAGGGAATTCCAAGAGGAGATACACGAATGGGAATACTCCCCTTTATTTTTCTCTCCTTAATAGTTTCTAAGTTATTCTGAGGATCTACTGATTCATTCGTCACGGTGCCCGGGTGGGGATAAATTGTAAAAGGGGAAACAATTATTCTATCATTTGATATTTTAGAACAAATATAGGCTTTATTTTATTATCCTACTAATATTATAAAGGCGAAAGTTTGTATGTATGTTTGTTACTCCTTCACGCAAAAACTGCTGAACCGATTTTCATGAAATTTACCTAACACATTCACAACAGTAACTTGGATTAACACATAGGATAGTTTTATCCCGAAAAAATGTTCATATGAAATGCCATGCGATGATTTTCTATTTTCCACGGGATCGAAATTTACGTGGGTGAAACCGTAAATTTAATTTCTTATGACAAGCATGGTTCGGTTAGTTTAACAAAGAGTAAAATGATAACTGGACAATGGAAAATTTCTAAATTGATAGTTTTCGTACATTTACGCGAATGTTGCTCATGATTAAGATTCTTTAAACGGATTCTATCGCGTTCAATGCAAATATCCACTTGCAGAATATGACGAAATCTTCGCAATGAACGAGTCCATGAATTCGTTGGTCCCCTGATATATATTCCTCACACCTTCTAATATAAAATAATCTATATGTATGTAGATAATATAATATAGTAATACATATATATAATAAAATATAGACGAGT
>LUGF01003484.1:168418-178422 GCA_001625245.1 Calycopis cecrops | reverse complement strand
GGCCCCTTACGGCGCGGCGGCATCATTGTGAGCTAGTGCCGGCTGCAATACAGCACGGCATTACCTCTCAATTCTTCTAAGCATCCACAAGCAATTCAAGCCGGACAAACAAGCAATTTGACTCGAACTGAATCGAATTGCTTGTTTATACGCCCATTAACATCTGAACATTACTTGACCATCCCCAAATGGGCCTCCGGCTTTTCTCAAACTACACGAAACGCGGCACATTCTAGGAGGTACCTCGCGGTCGCGTCTGCCCAGATCGGCAGCAACGCATCTTGACACTATCACCTACTAAAGCCCGACTATCACACGAATGCAACTAATATAACAATCACACGCTCAGATGCCACAATTTGTTCCCTGCAGATGCACTCCCGATTCCCCGAAAAACGGGTCAATGCACTCGCCACTTAGCCGCACGTTCATACAACACTATTTTTGTTCATGCATCTATAATGGTAACACCTACATTTACCATTCATTTCCAAGGCAAACAAACCGCTGAATAATAAAAGTCGGCCTTAGACGTCCTTGTACCGAAAATCTATGATCTCAGAGTTACCTAGTTTGCCCCCGCATTCGTACATTATGCAGGTATTTGCCCCAATTGTCCTTGAGGCAAAAATATACCTCAAACATGGCTATTTTGTAAGTAAATTGGTTTCGTAACAGCCAGTGGCGGCCTTAGGGGGTGGCGAACGGGGCAATCGCGCGGGGCCTCGCTCTTGCAGGGGCCTCGCGCAACAAAAAAAAAGTAGATTTAACTATATTTGTTTTATTCAAATATTTTTACCTTGATCCTAAATTATTTATTCAAATTATAATATTGAGGAATATTTAAATAAAGTAAGTTTAACTTTATGAAACTAATTTATTAATTCAAAACATAATTGAATAAAACATTATGTAGTAGGTACACGTATATTGCGCATCGAAACACTTGAAGATCGGTTTTTTTAATCGCTTAGTACCTACTCGGGTTTCATTTCGTTCAACAACACAACTTTGTCATTTTGGAATTATTTTGCTTGCAATATGAGTTACAATATTATATTATTATTACTGTACCGAACAAATCAGTTGTTAATTTTTTTTTTAATATTACGTTCTTTATACTGTTTAAAGTATTGAGTGAGCTGCAAAAGTGTAAATTATAATATTTGAACTATTGAGTAATTTTAAAAAGTGGAAAAAAACTATGTGAATATCTTTGACCGTTTAGGTGGACACTTAAAAATTGTTTTTGACTGTTTGTGAGAAACAAAACAACATTTACGAAATGACTTCGCATGATCGTTATGCCGGCAGAAAATTTGAGTCAGGTAGTTCAAAAAGAAAACGAAACGAACAAAAGAAAGCAGTAAAAAGAAAATATACGTGGATCTTTATATAAAATATATAAAAAGTGATGATAAAGAAACCTGAAAGGCTGAAAAAATACCTTCCTATTTGGATTTTGGTTCCATGTATAATGGGCAGTTTCAATTCAAGTCAATTCAGTTTTATCTGTGCGATTTATCTGTACAGATAAACTGTATAAATAAATTGTAGTTCCATACAGTCTACACGCGTTCAAATAAAACTGTGCGATCTTTCAATTTCTATCATCATGGTCTCCAGAAACGATCATGGTCGCTTTAGCGACAGTAGGACTAATTCGTGTGTTATATAAAATAGACGAAAACGAAAAACACGTGACTTGAGGTGTAAACCATGGCTTCTGTTGAGAAATCGGCTTTCAGCCCTCTCACCCCCAATTGAAAATGACGTAACTCATTCCTTAGATTAGGTACTGTAATTTAATTAAAGATTTTAGTCTTAAAAGCCGAAAACATCAATTTTAAAATTTATCATCTCTCTATTTGTTAAATGTTAATCACATATTATATGACACATATTATATATATTAAATAAACAAAAATTTTATTTATTTGTATAACTATAAAATTTCTCATTAAACATGACAAATACCCTGAACCAGACCTACTTTCGTATAGCATACTTTTCACGAGAGACATAGGGCCTCGCAAAGACTTGCCGCTCGGAGCCTCGCAATGGCTAAGGCGGCCGCTGGTAACAGCCGTCCGGCATATTAAATTACCCACAAACAACCACCCACTTGGAGCTGCCGCCAGGCCAATCTTAGCATTAATTACTTAATACTAGCATCGCCCCACCACAAACTAAAGACAAATATCAAAAGGAGGTCGTAAAAACAAAAGGGTCGTGAAATTGGCTAAACGAATTTTGTGCAAACTTTACTAATCAGGGACTCAAAATCACCCTTATATAGGTAACTAGCGGCAGGCCGCAACTTCGTTTACGTGAATCAGCTTTTTTACCGCAGTCGGTTAAAAAGTACACTATAGCCTTCCTCGCTAAATGGACTGCTTAATACTGAAAGAATTTTTAAAATCTGACCAGTAGTTCCAGAGATTAGCGCGTTCAAACTTCAAACAAACAAACTTTTAACTAAACTTTTTTATTATTAGTATAGAAGTATAGATATGTAAAAACACTAAAATTAGTATAGGGTGTGGCAGTAGTGGTTTTTGATGCTATTATGTATTATATAAATGTAATATTGTATCTTTTGGGTTGAGAATAAATAAATATATATAAATAAATAAAATAAAAAAATAAAAAAAAACACAAAAAAAAAATGGCTGCACATTTAGCCTGTTACAAAATTATCTCTGTATCACGTAGGTATAACGTTTTTGTTTTTTCTTGCTTGAAACTATTTCGACAGTTTTCCGTCTATGTTTGATGGTTTTATATAATAAAGGACAAATGAGCAGGTGATTATTGACTAAAGCAGCCCATAGACGTCTGCAAAACCCGGTGTCCTGCAGACGCCTTGCCGGCCTTTAAGAGGTATGCTTTTTTCTTGTAGAACCCTACGTACTGGATCGGAATTACCGAGCGAGGCAAGCTGGCTTTATGTGTAAGATGTGAATTGTGAATCAGCCTATAGCGATCCACTGTTGAACGTAGGCCCCCTCATAGAGCGCCAACCATCACGAGTCAGCAGTGGGCAGCCGGAATCCATCCGCAGCCCGCCACCTTTCTTAGGTCGTCACAACATTGTGCTGCAGGGCGTCCTACACTACGCTTGCCCAGTCGCGGTCTCCACTCAGTTACGTGTCGGAACCATCGTCCGTCGGTACGTCTGGAGACATGGCTGTCAAGATCCGTGTTACATTCGTGTGAGATGTAACGACTTCCTAATATAGATGTACGGCATCGCTGCATATATTTATATCAATCTGAACATTATTAGCTGTAAGTTTTAACACTTATTTGTGTTTTAATATAAAAAAGAAATGAAGAACATTGTTCAAAAGACTTTCCGAACACCGGTAAAGTCCCTTTCACTAATCTGACAAGATAAACTTCGGTCAGGTTGTAGGCTAAAAGATAATGAAAGGTTGAGGTCCCTTGAGGTTATAAGCGATATAAGCGAGGGTGAGCCTCTAGCTAGTAATAAAATATGTATGTCATCCCAGTGGGGTTCTAGCTAGCAATAATATATGTCCTTCCAATAGGATTTTGGCTAAAAAGGCAATCTCTGTAAAGAGTCGGTGCTACAGGACATATTATATTGAACAAGCTTACGTCCTGTGCAAACTCGAATTCCAATCGATCAGTCCGAAACGATCGGAGAGGAATCAGGCTGGACCGATGGACTAAAGTGCTATTAGACTAAGCTCAAAAGGCATGGCGGTTTTACTGACTCGGAACTGTTCATACAAATTGAAATTACCTAATAATAATATCCATCCGACGCGACGCTGTACTCGATCGGGGGGACCACACACAATATGTGCTAGTAGTCCACCAAGGACCACGTGAGATGTAATAGAGGTAAAAAAGCAGAGTACATTCCAAAAAAGGGCTTACAATTCCTTTTAATTACAAGTATCTCATCGTACATTCCGATTTACTGCTCTCCATTTAATCTTTACGACGAACGATTGAAATAAAAGTTCACAGCCGTTGTTTTAGTCTTTTTCTTCGTAAATATTAATAGTTTTCAATTTATTTTCTATACAAATACTATAAAAATATATGTGCTCTGCGGAACTAAAGTTGGTCTTCGTTCGTCTTCGTTTATTGTGTAAATAGATTATTATTTATTACCGTTTACGAGTAATTTGCCTTCAAAATACTTATTTTGGCACTTTTTACCGATAACACTCATATGTAGTTTTTTCTAGTCTTACTCCTGTCTTGACATGTGTTTGATGCAGTCCCGCTGAGTCGCTTTAGGGCAGGGTTTCTAAAAGTGGGCTATGTGTCAACTGTCAGGGGTCCGCGGTAGCTCAATTAAAACATTCTTGTGTACACATTTTTAATATAATACATATCACATAAATAATGTTAGTTTTCTTTTCCTAAAATATTCTTTGATAGGGGTCCGCGGACCTTTTAAACTCTGAAAACGGGGTCTGTGACTGCAAAAAGTTTAAGAAACTCTGCTTTAGGGTGTCTGGCGCCCGCGCACTCTGCAGTTTGGAGTCACTTTTTGTATATTTTTTGTTACGACTTCATTGCAGCTGTGCCTTTGATCGCGTATATCGTGATTTGTGCGCTTTGAGCTAAGCTCTTTGCCATCAGACAAGATATTGAATTTATATTGACAATAACTTTAAAATTGTACTGATACGAAAAGAGGAAATATTTTTTTGTATCAAATAGGCTCGAAAAGTACTAGACCGATTTTAACAATTCTTTCATTAATATGTATAAAGAAAGTTACTACATTTTTAGGAAGTAATAGGTATAAGCTATATAGGTATTTTACGATTGAAAAATTATTACTTTTGGCTCCAAAGGTGGGCCGGGGTCGGCTAGATTTTTAACCAGCTACGCCCGGAGCTCTAACCCGCGTAGGAAATATTCAGAGATTTCATTTATTTTTAATAAAAATATTTTTTTTTTGTTATATTATTTATTTAAGCTCGCACTTAACAACCAGGGTCAGGGCGACATTTTTCAAAGAAATTTTTGGGTTATTCAAGATAGTGAAATATACCAACTGTACCAAATTCTTTCAGGAGTTTATGCATGACAGAATAACAGACATACATACATACTTTCGCGTCTATAATCCTATTAATTTGTGGCATTGTATGGAATGAAATCCAATAGTAAATAATATGTATCAATATCCTCTAATAGCAATAAAAGACAGATCGGCCTGAAAGAACTGATGGGGGGATATTGTGATAGCTGCTCGGTACCTTTTCAGCCACACACAGCAAACAGCTGTTGATTCTACTCTTTGACAGTATCATAATTACAAAAACATGTAACAACTGTTGTCTTTGAATCAACAGTTTAATTGGACCACACTTGCACATCTGGCCATCATTCCTTATTCATCAGCTCAGGCTTAAGGCATAGTAATTTTACAGTAATATAATTTTAAATAGTTTCTATTTTAGAAATAGAACTGAACTGTGGAAGATTCATAGATGAATCCTGGTGCACAATAAAGAGCAAGCAGGGGCACAGAGGTGACTTCCTTTGGAAGGTCATAAATTTATTAATACAAATTAATAGATTTACGACCACAAAATAACAATTTTATGAAGTTCACAAGATTTTAACAAAATGCTTTTGCTTTTGTTATATAAACTTTGTATCTCAATGTAATCAATAAGTCTTCACATGCTGATAAATATGTATATCACATATTAAATCTATAATATATAAAACTCAAACGTGACATAGCCATCTATCAACGCACAGCCCAAACCACTGGACGGATGAAGCTGAAATTTGGCACCCAGGTAGATGTGACGACGAAGGCATCCGCTACGAATGGATTTTTAGAAATTCAACCCCTAAGGGGGTGAAATAGGGTGTTGAAGTTTATATGGATTTCGCAGTTAAAACCACGGGGCATAGCTAGTATACAATAAAAATCTTGCCAGCAAATCCAATCCAAAAAAATCAGACTTTACGGGCTGTTTTGTTTTAAATTTATCTCTCAAATGATAAGATATCCGGCATAAAGTTGTTAATTAACGGTGTCCCATGCTCTTAGTACCTTATTTTATCCTAATGTTGTATGTTGTTAGTTTACTAAAAATGCGTGAACATTTTATATTCGTTCACACAAAATTACTAAATGGTTTTGGATGCAGATTGTGATATCTGTGCCAGAGGTAGATAGATATAACTGGAATGCGATCATAAAAAATACTTTCATCCCAAAAAATTGTTCATTTAGGATAAAAGTATTGCACGTGGAACTAAAATAAAATAGTTCCAATAGTCAATCAATAGGTACCTACTCAAAAATTGTTAGGTAGGTAAATTATTATAATTTGAATAAAACCAAATTCTTTACAAAGATGGATTATTGTAACAATCAAGAATATTACATATTTGATACAAAAAGAGGGATAGATGTGCTGTCCTCCTTTCTCATACAGCTACAATGCCATGGCTTTACGTCAGTAAGTACCTATAATGTACCGTCCCTATCAGGTTAGAAAATTCTATTGCAAAATAGCAATGATCTTAAGGGCTATATTTCACTGGGATGCTATAGTGGCACAACCAGTCGCTGGCTGCTGAAAAATGTATACAGCTCTATCAAGAGTTACCTGGTGTCCGTTAGGTTGCCCAACCATACATACATTTTCTGGCAGCCAGCGACTGGTAGCGCCTCAATGGCGTGCCAGTGAAACAGCCCTAATTGGTTACTAATTATTTAGATTAATTTATCACAAATTCTGAAGATGGAATCTAACAAGTGCGAGGTTCAACTGAATATCTAAATATTGAAAGAGTTACCAAACCAAAATAGACATTCACATCCTGATTAATTTAGCATTTAGGTGATATTTAATATTTATCGTTTTTTATTATAATATAGGGGGTCAAACACCCAATAGATGCTGTCCATGCGTGCATTACTCTTGCCCTCCTTCCCCCTGCATGGGCCACCGGAAAGTCACATCGCACGAAACGCGACAGCATAGCTACCGGCGATATTGTACGTTACGGCGGTATCGTGTCAGCAAGAGGTCCCTGGTGGTGACCTGCACTTCTTATTGAATATTGTCAGTATTATGTAAAATAATTGTCAGCTCGTAATTTTAAAAAAAGTATTTTTTTTTATTTAAGTACCTGATGATTATGAATTAATTTTTAACTACTCAATACTTATACCTTTTAATTAAATCATAATATTAAAGTGATAATTTACCTAGACGAATATTTAAGTTGTCTCCAGCAGCTGAAGCTACCAGCAATAATGCCAGAGCCGCAACTTTCGCAAAATACTGCATTTCTGCTATCTTTTAACACCACATTCACGTTCCCATTCTACCACTTTTTCACTGACAAAATATTAATCTAACGCACTGCATATTAAAATCGTAGTAGTCATTTATTAACAAAGCGCTTTTACTAAGTCAGCCGGCGCAGAGAGCTTTTTGATGAATTATTAATTATTTTGTACCTATTTATTTTAATCACCTTTAAAAATGAGTTAATTTTTTAAAGAACTAAGTCATAATATAAAGTCCTACGACTATTATCTTATGTGCATATTTTTTTCCATAATATAAATAAACAAGTCGATAAGCTCACAAATATGCGCACTCGCGTCGCCCACGCTAGTAGGCACTCGGCAGTCGGCACACAAACTATATAGAGTCGTCAGTCGGCAGTCGCCAAACAAAAAACTGGTTAATTAACTTCGAGGTTGCCAAGTGCAAGAACAAGGAAACTTTCCTGAAATACGGGAATATTATGTACATAATACATTTTAAATAAAAGTACTTTATTTTTGAAATTTTGGAATAAATTTTAGTTTAAGCTTTCTTTTGTATAAAATAAATTTGATATTTTAATCCTTATTCACAAACTAAGTTATACAACAAGCCTTTATTTTTCATGCTGATTCAGTGTGTGGGACTGACTGACATATTTAACACACAACAAGAGAAAAATAACTGACGTCATGGAGATATATTTTATGCTCAATGTGCTACAAACAGCACATTGAGCATAAAAACTGCACACCCCCTAAAATTTGGCTAGGAATTCATTACTTTGCAAAAAAGAAAAATCTACTTCTGTATTCTGGTTATATTGTGCACTAGCTTTTCTCCGCGGCTTCGCTCGCCTTAAAGTATATGCAATAAATATCAATGAACATTACATTCAAATAGAACTGCAATAAGGAATAAGCTTCTACATTGCCACGCTAACTAGTGGCTGAAATGTGAACCGAATGCTAGCAAATTTATGTTTGTACGTATGATATGACATATCACAACTTGTCATTGTCTTTTGCTTAGTGTTTTGCTAGCACTTGATTCATAAAATGATCACCAGGGCGGCGAAAGTGCTGCCTCTATGTTTCGTGCACATCCCCTATAGAATGTCAATATCTGCTACAACATTTTTTTGACCCATCTAAATTTTTTTTTTTAATAAAAAGTATCCTACCTACCTCTAGTAAGTAATATGTGTACAAAGTTTCATGATGATCGGTTCAGTAGTTTTCGCGTGAGGACGTAACAAATAACTCACATTTACATTTTGTATAATATTAGTACGATGCCGAAAAAGCGTCAACTTTTAAATTTTTTTGTAAACAATTCGGTGGTATATTTTTTTTATTGTTATATTCGAAATGTCCCGTTTTAAGTGTTTTTCTCCATATATTTTTATTTTAAAAATCTTAGATGATCGAAGCTAAAATCAAAGAAAAAAAACCGGCCAAGTGCGAGTCCGACTCTCACACCGAGGGTTCCGTATGAATGGGAAGAACAATCCAAACGTAATGCATGGTTTTCAATTATTGTAACTTTACGCCTGCCGTTTAAGTTGACAAACTTCCCGTTGACCTGGAGTTGTGAAATTTGGCAAGAAGTAAGAACTCATAGCACATATATAGGAATAAATCTGAAAACTAGTAAATTATATGTAGATCGTTGGAAAAATCATTATCAACTTATAACTGTGAGAGCCATGCCACACGATGCGGTGCGGCGGCGGTGCGGCGCCGGTTTCCTACTTATAAAAATGTATGGTATGGCACACGACGCCGTCCGGTGCGCTCCGGCGCTGCACCGCACGCGCGTCGGAATCGAGACGAGGCGGGGAGGGGTGTTTGTATTGCGGCGTCGTACGTCGTCGTCGGTTGCGTCGGTGGCGAAGTAATAATAGCAGCAACACACGTCTTTCCCGATCCATTTTTTAATACAGACTGTCGTCAGAATGCCGTGCTGAAGCTCCGTCGCTGCTACGGTACCGCAAAACGTTGCGTTGCGGCGCCGCACTCACCGTGTGGTCGGTAGTCCGGCGAGATGACCTGCGGTGCGGCGCCGCACCGCATCGTGTGGCATGGCACTAAGGCGCCTACTATAACTATAAAACTCTAGCCGAATTGCCTAGTGTTTGACACTTTATTTACTTGCTTTTCTCGTCAATCTAATCATATTGCGCCGCCATGACAGTTTGCACTGTTTTAGGCGCGAGTGTAATAACTCAAACTTTAACATTATTTTTTGTTCTTTATACTGTTTATTTTCTGGAAATATTTATGTATAATGTATAATGTCAAATATCCTATGGGATAAGATTGGTTTATTCATTGCATATGGTCTCGTTAAAAAGATCTGCAACCATCAAATAATGTGTAGATATTTATTAAATAAACAAAATAAACGAAAAAAGCTTAAGAAAAAAGTGGGCTAAGTTGTAAGGCCTCATTGTACGTATTTTCTCTGTTAACAGAGAGGGGAATAGGTATTTTTTAATCTGTGGAAGATTCATAGAGTTTATTTTGTCACTTGACTATAGGGAACGTGCATGAACCATAGAGGCAGCACTGTCGCCACCCTAGTGATCGTTTTAGGAATTAAGTGCTAGCAAAACACTAAGCAAAAGACAGTGACAAGTTGACATATTATGTCATATCATACGTACAAACGAAAATTTTACTCAACCCGTCCTGGCTGCTCAAG